>PNEQ01070206.1:0-10288 GCA_003012365.1 Medauroidea extradentata
TTGCAACATGTGCATAAGTGTTTTGAACATGATTTTTCAAGTATGACAATTTTTTTGGTATTGATCTCTTTTATTTTATTTTGTGTATTGGATGTTGTAGTAGCTTTAGACGGCAATATTTGTTTAGTATTCATAAAACTCTACTAGAAAAATAATAAAAACTAATTTTTGTTGCATTGTGCCCCGGCTTCCCCTACGTCGTGTCTGTTGAGTGGAGGCATACACAACAATGGCGCTCAAAATATGCAGTGCGGTAAGCGAGATTGGAAAACATGTCACATTTTGCTCGGCAGTGGCTCTTGGCTCCCAGTCGCCCGCGCATGCGCACTCGCCGCCACTCCCTAGAGCTGCGCAGTGGCTTGATACAGACCCCCTCCACAACCCCACCCCTCACTCGGCTGTCCACAAACAAGCGCAGCTATGTATCAGTGCGCAAAATTTGGCTAAGGCAGACACAGGTTTATTAGAAAACTACTCAATATACGTGAGTGGTGTCTGCGTAGTAATAGCATCCAAAGAATAGTACACACGTCTGTACCCGTTTCAGGTCCTCCCTTTTTATCTAAATTTTTTTGTCGAAAATAGCGTAGGACGTACATGGTGTTTTCGAGGTCTTTCCAGAGGGCAGTGTACCGAATGTAATTTTCCGCGTTTGATGCGCGGAGACAGTGGAGCGATAAGGTTCAGTTTTCCACACTCGATGGTAACAACATCGCTTCTATTCGCGGCGCGCCAAAATAGCGTGCAGTGTATTCACTACTCTTCTTCCTGTGTGAGTTAAGCGGAGACCGTACAATTTTATATGTGGAAAGATTGTATTAAGACTAACACATGCTTCCAATGCTGTATTTTACTAATCCAGTTGGTATTTTTCCGATTACAGCTGTCCAAAAAATCCATTGTTAGCAATTTTGATAGGCTCCAATAACATGTTTATAATAAGCATGTTGCATTTTTTAAAATAGTAGAAAACTAATTTTAACCGTGTTTTCTTTTCGCAGATAAACATGTTGTGGATAAGTTTAGTTGTTTCGCGTATACAATAATAGGCGCGGTACGCCACAACACCTTCCATGTGTCAGGTGCATAAGCCTCTTCAGGTGGGAAAATATCGGAGGAGAGTCTGTGAAAGCTGTACGTGTGCACAATACTTCTTTATCATTACATTACGTCATTAAAATATAGTGTCACCACTGAATGTCTCATAGAGGGTGAGAAGACTGTATGCTAGTTCAGTGACTTGTGCCTAGAGGCCAGGGTGAGGCATGATGTATGTGCTGACTCGTCCTTACCACCCCCACACTTATAGGCCTCAAACGTGCAAACTACTTCTGAGCAGGCAGCCATGTGAAGCATATATCACTTATGCACGTTGAACAGTTTTCGAAGTAATTTTATTTCAATCGATAACTAGTCCAAACTATATATTTTTTGTTTTAAAAATTTGGGTTTAAGAAGGGAAGAAACATTTCCAACACTTCCATACGACGGCCTTACGATATCGTTCTCTATTAAGATCAAAAAATCAACATTTGCAAAAAAGTGTCAACAGAAGCTTGTGGCCGTATGTTCGTAATTTTACTACAGTAATTATGATTTAACTATCTGGGAGCTGTGCTTCACGGGCACGTAGTTCTTGTCCGTACAGGACATAGTTTGGTATGTTGCTAATCTTACGCTACACCATATAGTTGTACACATGTTTTTAAGGGCGCTGTCTACCTGCCCGTTACAGACTCACAAGTGACTGAGATATAAGGGCGACCTTGAAGCAAGCTTCAAATGTTGCATCGCCTCAATGAGTCAAGTTCTCAACTCACATGCAACGTTCCCGCCGAATCTTTTTTTTTTCTATGGGACATTAAGGGTGTTCAAGTGCGCTAAAGTCATAATTTTATGTTTGTATGAAATAGTGTTAGTTTTCTAGACGATACTTGTGAGTGCAGTTTCTGCTGAAGAAACCATTTTAGCTGGCGTAGTTTTCTCAAAACGATACGTCAAAGTCCAAATGTACATATTCTGTTGCCATGCAAATAGTGAAAACCAATTGACTGACGAACGTGAAATAATTCACAGTGAAATAACATACTATGGGCTATATATTAAATCATTTGAAAAAATCCCGCAAACTGTTTTTGTATTTAAAAAAAAAATGCAGAATTTGCTACTTTTTCCTGTACTTTGCGATTTTTTTAAAAATTCAAAATATTAAGTTTTTTTTTATGTTTTATTGCATAGCTCATGGGATGTAAGTTCACAGTGAATTATGTTGTTTTAAGTAGGTTACTTGGTTTTCACTATTTGCATGGCAGCATAACAAGCAAATGTTTAACTTTGACACCCCGTTATGAGAAAACTATGAGAGCTAAAATTGTTTCGTAAAAGTAAACTATACTGACAAGTATCGTCTACAAAACTAACAATATTTCATACAAATATAAAATAATGACTTTATCGCACTGGAACATCCTTAAGGGCCTGGTCTACCACGCTCTTAAAATATATTGCCGTGTGTTCGTCAATACGTTTTTTTACGGAACTATTCCACATAGGCCCATTGAGTCAATGTACGAAAAGAAAATACACTTCAAAAGATGACTGTACGGTCGTTTCAAAGCATCACTTCGATTATAAAAATCATTTTCGAGTCCCTCAAAATTGCTAAAAACAGCTTTTTCAACGTGTTATATCTGAAAAACTATTCACGGGATTCGTATGAAACGACTCTAGAAACATGTAATGAACTTTGCTTATAACTTTCCACCAGTAAAAAGATGGTGTGACCAGTGAAAGTGTCAGTCAGGCGAGTGATCTACAATACCACTGCACGCCGTCCCAGTTGTCTTGCGGTAGAGGCGATACCGCACCAGATAAGCCGGTCAACATCGCCCTTGGCGCCGTACTTCACTCACACTAACACACGCCCAGTAGGCGAGAGGCGTAACCATATAGTATTATTGGTGGAAAGTCTGTATAAAAGTTCATTTGACATCGCAATCTGAGTTTCGGATAAATTCAGATTAGTACATTTTGAAGTACGGCAGTCTGAAAAGACCGTTTTAAGCCATGTTGGAGGGCTTAGAAACCGCATTTTCAGTTATCACAGTGTCTTAACAATTAGGTTCCGATCTTGTCTGAAATGTGTTCATATTTTCTTACTTTGGCACAATGGACACACGTGTAATATATCCGTAGAAAAAGCTTTTTTACAAACACGCCATGACATATTTGAAGCGCGTGGTAGGCGGCATCCTTAATGCAAGTATTTAATAAAAGGTGTCACACGCCCATCAGACTGAAAATATAATGTTTTTAACTCTTTTAAAACTGACTTAACACCGTTTTAAAATACGTAATGGCAATACCAGGAGATTATGTTGTCTAAGGTCTCGACTATTAGTCTATTTGTAGCAGACAAAAGGGGAAAGAATTCAGATCCTGATAGTAGATATCTCTTTGACTAAAACATTTGAATCGTATTCCTGATCAAATGACGGAGAGAATGTACTGTATTCACAATGCCTCTACTCGGAGCAGTTATCATAGGAGTATGTGCGTACAACTCAAACCTCAGTATCAGTCTACGTCATTGAAAACTTACTTCATTACAAAAACTATCTTGTGAAATGTATAACAGAAATTATATCAGTAGGCGAATTAAATTTTATAGACGATATAATCAGTGTAGGCAGACAAACTTAGGCCTATCATCACGAACGAATGAAATTGTTTGACAGTTCTGAAGATAACAATGTGTAAACATTTTTTGTGAAAAAATCATGCTTTTGTTTGCCATACATATTGAAATAAGACTATCCCAGCTGTTAATGAGCCCGGTATAAGTACCTACTTTATTTTACCACGGTAAAAACTGTAGTCACGCCAGCTTACAAAGATGTCACAAAAATACATTCGTGCGTGATACAGAGTATATTCTATTCTGTTTCGTATGACTTCAGATAATGTTATCCAATCTGAGGAAGCATACTGTCTACATTATACAATATATGTTACACCGCAAAACCTAACTTACTGTACATACGGTGGAATGGAAATTTCAGGGTAATTTTTTTATAAAAAAAAAAAAAACTAGCGTTACATCAAACACAATGTCACAATTTACTGAAGTTACTCAAGGTGGGAGGGTGTAATGTAAATGTTTCACAAATTCACGGGTACGGTAACCAGAACTAGAGCAAGAACAACGAGTATATCAGTCACCCCTCTATTGACCTAATTCTTTCAATTTATTTGCATGACGAAACGTATGTAGAAGAAAAAAGTGTGACCTTCATCCGACCCCGCACGTGGAAACATGGAGACGCCTCCATTGTTATGCATGTATTTCTGTTTCTGTACGTCTGTAGCGACACATCGTAGTGAATAAAGAACCTGATTGAAATAAGGAATGAAAAAGGCTCACGTGACCGAACACGCTCAGACACGCCGTTACTGCGATATAAGTACTCGAAGTCGGCGCATTATGACAATGCCAACGTGTAGGCAACCGAATTAGCAAGTACACTGTGACGTACATCGGAAATTCCACTACCTACCAGCGATGTGCAACCTTGCATACGTGTTATCATGCATAGGAGTTGAATCTGGAAAGTCAATATTGTTGTGTTCGTAGTAGATGTTTATCACCACTTCACACATGTTCATCAACGTAACATTCACGGTCGTTGCACGTCCTTACTGCGATGGTTGCTAAATTATTGTCATTGATTTACGTCTGACTACCGTCACACGCGAGCTTTTCTGTCATTTGCTGTCTATCTTGTATAACTAATAATGTCTGGAACTATGAAAATCTTTACTCATGTTTGGTAGAAAGATAGTGCGCACGAGTGAAGCGAAGTCCGCGAGCCACGTTTCTTTATTATCTGCTGGTGGCAGTAAAATGGTAAGCCATATGGGCAAGACGGTAGCGCGACAGGAATCTTATCGCCTTTACATGCGTGGAGCACTTAATTAGCGCACAGTGTTTTCGTTGCATTTTTCCCAATGAAACGTAAGTGGCGGCCCTGTCGTTTTATTTGTGACAATTATTATGTAACGTGAAACCTATGCTACTGTTTCTGTTTTCCAAATAAGGTTGGTATTTTGCTAGTTATAGCAATATGAAATAACCCGTTTTTTTTAAATAGAAAGAAACGCCTTTGGGAATTTTTAAAATCATACAAACAAAGTTTGAAAGTTGCCGTATTTTGTTACAGTTGTTAGGAATACTTTTGCTGTTTCATATATTACAAATCACGCATGACACTCTAAATTACTATTCGTATGCTAAGCGAGGATTTCTCTTAGTCACCGTGTCTGATTATTGTGTGCAAAAAGTAAACAATTTTCGTTTCTTACTTGCGCAAAGACTTGTTCGGAGAGCACACAACGCTTCGATAAAAATTACCTGTGAGATTGAGATGTAAATTGTTAATGTAGAAAGACATGTTCAGGTAAGTTACTGGGGCGTCTAGCAAATATAGGCCTAGATATTATTTTTTAATTTAAATATTTTAGTATAAAATTAAATATACGAGTTCCAATGTCAGAAGACTGACAAATTATGCGTCACTTGGTCGTTCGTAGCCGATATTCTCCCGATAGCTATTGTAAGCAATGTTTCAACTATAATCGACAGTTGATTATTAGAGTAATGTTAAATAGCCAATAAACGATTGAATGTTCCAACATAACAAATTATTTCGTGGCTGGAACACAACTTTACTTATTCACTGTACATGTATTAGGGCAAATATTTTCTGATACCGAAATGTAATTTGTAGGTTATCATGTCGGAGATTAAAATAACTACCACGGTTTATGAAACGGTCTGTAGCAAAATTCAGAGCGTCCACATTCCATTTTCAGGTATTTACGGCCATCTCTTGGTTAGAAACTATTTTTTTCCTCAAATAAGTTTTGTTGTAATTCATTTAGGAAAATGTTTAGTTGATAGCGGCAGCTGTCTTAACTAGCTACTTGCAACTGTTAGTAGTCATTTTGCTGGTTGCATTTACCTATAACGTAAGTCTTAGCATGAAATAAGCTTTCTAGTCCCTTTTTGTAATGTTACTGTAGATATACATAGAGCCTTGCTTATTAAATTACCTTAACTTATAAACAGAAGAACTGAATAACGGATAGAACTGATTGTTTAAGCACCAAAAATTGAATGAAGACGGCGATGCTAGTTAACAAAAACACATGAAAATAAATGGACGGCAGTATAGAGTGGCACTGACATATTTTCAGATTCTTAAAAGGGCTATAAACGTTTTTATGCTCAATGCAGCATGTACTTAATTACTATGTTACGCAATAAGCGGTAGTAATACCACAATAAACGGATGCTTAAAATAATTTCCGTAACTTGTTACCGAGCAAAACCCTTAGGGTATGTACAGAAATCATGTTAGGTTTGATGGTAACGCATCTAAGGCTGGTATTCCTAAACAATAAGCAGGTGCAAGACAAGCAACGACAGAGACCAAACTCGCTGAGCGTATACCGGCCTAAGTGTGGAACTACATGCGTGTCAGCTGCGTGCACCGTGCGAGCCTGCTAGCTCCTCCCACTAGGTATGCGCATGCGCGGCGACCGGGAGCCAAGAGCCACTGCCGCGCGAAATGTCGCATGGACTCTATAAGTGTCCTTAAAAGTGCTGACAAAGCAGTAGACTCCGTGCGCAGCGCGTGCTGCATGCGACAGGCGGTGCAAAGATTATCTGTGTTCCTGCAGGCAAGCTGAAAATAGCTGCTATGCATGAATCGTGCCAACGCTAAGATGCGCAAGGAAGATGCGGTACCTCCCTAACATTGCGAGAACATAAGTTCCAGGCACGTACAGTGTATCCTGTGGATAGCATTGCTCTCCCTGGACTGGGAGACGTGAAAATAAAACGTATTACCACAAGCAGAGAAATGCTGCATGAAAATTATAATCATAGTACCCTTGAATTAATAATAAAGTTTAAAAGTAGTTAATAACTCACTCTCGTGTTATATAAATAATAACATATGTGTCGGAAAAATACAAATACAAATAATATACAACTAATAAATAACACAGTTATAATTTATTAATTTGATCAATAACCGCAAACAGGAATGCCAGTATTGGGATATTTGTTGATGAAAGGACAAAATAGCATAAAAAATCTTTTTCTAATATGTGTGGACATAGAAGCAAAAACCCATTTTTAAATTAAATTTTGTTGTGTAAAATGGACGTACAGCTTATCAGCGACATTTCTAGAAGGGGCGAAGTTCTCCGGATTTAAAGCTAGAAAGAAGTAGCATCAAAGGAAAGTATTTTTTTTTCCTAATATTTGGTATTAAGTTTTTATTAATGAGTTAACCCCGGGTCGAAATATTTTGCAAATGCCGTCTTGTATCGCCATACAGAGATTAATTGATGCTTTACTTCTGAGGGCTAATTCATGTCTAAAAATTTTAAAATGAATGCAATAACTCATGATTAAGAAAACAATGAAGTTATGGCATACCGGGTGATTGTAAGTGAATGTGCAATGGATAGATTGATTAATGTAACAGTAAACGTTCTGAGTAATTTACGTATCACGTTTAATGTTCACATGTCCTTTTCTGTCTGGAGTAAAATTTCTATAACAGAATTATTTTTATTTTTAAATCAGTAAATAAATTTTCCAGAAAATCAACTGGTGAGTTTAATAAATTATCAGAGGGCTTTCTAAAAAGGTAGTGTTATTTTGTCCATCACCTAGGAGCTGCGAGAATATAAAATTTTTAGCAGTAAATAAAACGTTAAATTTCTACTTTACACTTCAAACAAATATTACCATTTCGTGCAAAGTTACTTTGCAATGGCTCATTTCCAAACAAACTGTCCGTTGTGGTAGGGAAAGTGGTTTTAAAAGTATATTTTAATGTGTCATGAATCACACGTCCCACTTATAAAACTATAACAATTACCAACAATTACGATATTGCTTGAAACTATTTTATTTACAATTGTCTGTAAAGTTTGATAACCTAGGAAATACGAACACACTAAATAGACACCGAAAGAATACTTTTGATTCTATTCAATAAACACAACATATTATTAAAATATGTATATTAGTAGATCAAAAATCATACTTTTAAGGTAACCAAAAAACTGTAAATTCACCAACAATTACGAAATTACACAGAAATAAACAAGCGTAAGACTTTAGTCTTATAAAATAAATGGCGTACTTAAAAATTAATACAGTTGTGTACATCTAAAGGAACAATTCCTAATATAACAATATTATATATTATTATAACTTGAAGCTTTAAGTTCAAAATTAACAATAAATGTTAAAGTTTATTTGTAAGGACAACTTCTGACAGTTCAGAACACTAAAATCAGTAAGATTTTTTTTTTTTAATTTCTTAATATCTTCATATTCTTACATACTTTCCCCCTTTTGTCTTTATCATCTTGGTTTTTCATATTTAAAATATTTACACTTACGTAAGTTCTAGTCCTAAAAAAACAGTGGACAATGTTGAAAGGATGTGTGTTAGTATGTTTACAATTTCATTTAGAATTATGTTCATGAGCAATTAAAATATTTTGTAATTATTTTCAGAAAACCTTTAATTAAATTTACTAAAACTTTTCTCTGCAACTGAAATGTTTTCACGAAAATATTTTCCTGGACAAACCAATCTATCCATTAACTGTGATGCAATGCAATTATTTTCATTTGATGTCAGATACACAGAGCCCGATTTTGGATATACATTATTTAAAGCGATGTGCAACATATACAGCAACACATCTGAAACCTTTACCTTATTGAATGTTCCGACAACACAACCTTTTCACATTGTATGTCTACGTCTGAAACATCATCTTCAAAAACACTCTGAGGTTCATTGAGCAATTTTGATACCATGATGTAATAAACTGCAATATCTGAGACACGTGTTGACTGTGTGGCAATACCAGATGCTAAATTTTGTAAACACGATTATTCAGCTCTGTCATATGTGCTTCTTCATAGGAAAAAAAGGCCACACGAATGCTTACAAAAGTGTAATTTCTTAGTCTGTTTTTAAACCTATGAAAGGTGATGGAAACATGTTCTGGTGGCTCATTACTCTGATGTATGAAATAAAATCATAACTAGAATATCTTGGTTTAGTTTAACAGTCAGTGGCAGCTGGTGCCTCCAGTCAGCTCATTGCAACACTAATCAATGCCTTAAAAAGTTTAAATACCCATATCACAAGCCAAAAGCGGGGGGTTCAGGGGTCCACCCACATAAAAGAGTTAATTTTAAGGTGCAAAATGGTGATACTTAAGGAGTTTCTGAATTACAAAAAATATATATTGATATTAATAATTGAAATATTTCATAGGTAAAATTTGCTGCGAAAAAAAATTACATAAAAAATTGCAACTTATATTTCACAAAGCTATAATTAAATGACTTTCATAACTATTCGGCAGATATTTATTGGCAGAAAACTGCTCTTGAACGATAAAGACTGTAAACTATTATTGTCAAATCTCTTACAACTACACTTACACACTACACAGTTTTCATAGCAGCTATGGTATTTATACGTGATGGAAGGTGCCAATGATGTGGGTATGGAGCTGTGACAGAATACAAGCGTGGGGTATGCGAAATATTCCCGAGAAAAACCACTGACCCCGCACAACAACGTCCATCACTCCGGTAAGATTTCTTCATTCGTAAATCAGGGGCGACGCCACAGGGATTCGAGGAGGACAGCCATGACGGAAAGCAAGCAACCTGATTGATTGACAGTCGCGATCTTTACCAGCCAATTTCCTTGAACGAATAAAATAATTTCCTTTCTCTGAATGCTTGAAATAAAACATGGCACTATCTTTGACCGTCAGCCATGTTTCATTTTAGTTCCTGGTCTCTGGCGAAAACTTACGAGGTTACCACGTGTAGAGTAGATTACATTTCGTAAACTTTTTAATTTCAGTCCGCCATTTATTCGTGCAATTTAATAGCGTCCATTTTTAAGAGGCGTAATTGTCATGTTTGATTTGGATTCTTTTTTTTTTTTACTATACATTATTTCTTACTCCGGTTGGTGTTTTGAGGCAAGTTATGAATACTCGGGACGGTAACAAACAGTGCTCGGGCATTTGTTATGTTGCTTTGAAGTATTGAAGAGCTGGCCGTCGCTCTCTTCAGTTTTGTGGCAAGTTATGAATACTCGCGACGTTAACACACAGTGCTCGGGCATTTGTTATGTTGCTTTGAAGAGCTGGCCGTCGCTCTCTTCAG
>PNEQ01070207.1:0-10288 GCA_003012365.1 Medauroidea extradentata
AACCCCGTACCTGATACCATGTTAGATACTTTAATGAAACAGCGTACGCAAGTTGACAAAGTCTTTTTATTGCAACTTTGTTACATCTCAGCCATCTTGGTTTTCACCATGATGATGCGCCCACACACAGCATGCAACTCAAACATCTGACTAGCACCTTACAAGGTGCCAACACAACACATTTTAAACATATCTTACACCCCTAACCGTCCATGTAATGTTGTTGGCTAGTTGTACGAGCGGAGCACTCTACAACACACCTACCTGCTTTAGTACTTTGATGGCAAACATCAGTTGATATTTGCGCTAGGGGGTACATAGTAGTTTCAAATTTGAATTAATGGGCCTTCGGCCATCAGTAAGAAGGGCGGCAGACTGTTGTATAACTTAATGTGACCAGCATCCTTCGATCCTAACTTAATGTGAGGGCTGGCATGTCTCGAGACTGCGGCCCTTCTCCTTACGTAATGTGATTGTTGTCAAACATCGGGCCTGCGCCCCAAAATCCTAACGAATATGAGGGATGGCTAACCTCGGGCCTGTGGCCCTCGATCCTAACATAATGTGAGGGTTGCAACACTACGGACATGCGGTCCTCGATCTTAAAGTAATGTTAAGGGGTATTGATCCCTACCACCTTGGATTTATCTGTTTCTTCTCGATAACTTCTGTTCCATTCGATGTATCAAAATTTTTGTCACGACAAGGCATAGATACAAATTTAATCGATTTTCTGTAATTGCTAGAACCATAATATATTATATATTTTGCAACAGGAAACAGCTGAAAAGGAAAAATTGCTTTACTTACGGGAGCGACTACAGAGACCGCAACATTAACAGAAACAAAGCCACGTGGATTCCAAAAAATGACTGACACAATAAACTATGCCTTGTCAGCGTGAAAAAAGTAAAACAATGTGTCTATTCCCTGATGTACAAGAAAAATTGTAAAACCGACCTGACAGGGATCAATCCCCCTTGAGGTTGTCAATCCTTTGGCCTGCGGTCCTCTATCTTAACCTAATTTGAGGGTTGGTTAACCTCGAACCTGCGGCCCTCAATCGTAACGTAATATGAGGATTAGCACGCCACTGGCCTGCTTTTATAGAAAAATCGCTTAATGTTGTTAGGAATGTGTTAAAATAGTACACTGTTTAAAGCGCTGTTTCGTAGGTCCAATGGTTCAAAAAAGTTATAAGACACTAACAATCGGCCCTCCTTACCTTAAAAAAATTTTAAAAATTTATAATTTGTAAACTTTTTGAGACATCTTAACGAAAGTTAGTACACTTATGAACGATGTATGAATTTATAGGGGTGTTTTGGGTAGACATTTTTTTTTTTTTTAAGAATTTGATGTAAAGTCTCTAAGTACCGATACAAATGTTCCTAATAAACCCAAAAACCGAATGTGTTTTGGAATAGAAACAGTTTTGGAGCACCCCTTGTAAAGGAGTACCCCTTAAATATAAAAACTTCGAAAATGTGGAAAATTATATTCGAGGTACTAAATTTCAAGTCGATATCCCAAACAGTTACGAATCTAGAACCAATTATGTTCGAAAAAATCGAAAATTTATCCTTTTGAAACCCTATCTCCTCCTAAGGGGTAGGTGAGAGGAGGCTGAATAAGAGGGTTTCCGAAAGAGGAAGGATGGAAGAGGCGCAGAAAATATTTTGCAGCACCGTACCTCTAACGGTTCGGACGCAGCGCGCCCTCCAAATCAGGCAACGTTTGCAAAAAAAAAGCTTTCGTTTTTTACTAATGAGGTCACCAGGTACCGTTCCCGTGAGACTCGCATGAAAAAATCGAAAGGATGAATCGCGTTGTGAGGGCAAGTTAAGTAGGGTCTGCGGCCAAATGTGCGAGGGCCTGTGGCCATCAGTAAACTTGCGTTCTAATTCGAACCACTTTAGAGGAGGTATATAGTCGTGTCTAACGTTTAATCCTGGGCCTTCGGCAATCAGTAAGAAGGGGGGCAGTATGCTGTAGACCTTTATCGGGCCTGCGGAACTGGTCCATAAAGTAATGTGCGGGATAGCACGCCTCGGGCCTGCTGCCCTCGATCCTAACTTAAAGTGAGGATTAACACGACAGGCCTGCTTCCATAAAAAATCGCTAAACGTTGTTAGGAATGCGTTAAAAAGTCTACAGTTCTAAGCGCAACTTCGTAGGTCTAATGTTTCGATAGTTATTATAGCCAATTAAAATTGCATCCCCTTTTAAAAAACTGAAAAAAATCATTAACTTCTGAATTATTTGAGATATCTGAACGAAATACGGCACGGTGAGTAAAACGGCACGAAGAAAAAAAAATTAATTTGAGTTTCTGAAGACATTTCAGGGGTGTTTTGAGTCAACGAAAATTTTTTTCGAATTTGATCAAAAATAGCTTAGTACGGATACAGATTTTAGAGTAGTTCACAGTACAAAGCCCAGCTCCAAAGGTCACACAGTTCAAAAGTTACAGAAAAAAAATATTTTTTCTCGAAAACCTTTTCTCTGATAAACTCTCGACGCTCTTTATAATAAACCGAATAACCAAATGGATTTCGAAAAAAAAAAATTGGGAGCACCCTGAATAAAAGGGGTGCCCCTTGAAAATAAAAATGTTCAAAATTTGGAAAAGTCTGTTTTGGGGTATCGAAGAGTTACGTACTCGTAACATATATCAAGTCGATATCTCAAACTGTTCCTATTATATAGTCAGATATGTGAGAAGAAATCGAAAACGTACTCCTTTTTTTTTTACTTAACCCTATTTTCTTCCGGGGTGTAAGTGGGAGGGGTTGCTTCCGAGTGTTTCCGAAAGAGAAAGGATGGAAGAGGCGCAGAAAATATTTTGCAGCACCGTATCTCTAACTGTTCGGGCGCTGCAGTTAGCAAAAAACTCACGTTTTCGAATATTTATTACGATTGCGATTCTAGGTGTCATGTGAGTCACTAAATAGCGATTCGTTGTGGTGAAATTGTAAATGCCCCAATATATGAATTTTCTAAAAAAAAATTATTGATCACTCTACATAACCTACAGGTTTACATGAACTATAGCACCTACGCCAAGACAGATACACACAGTTGTTTTTGTTTAGTTTTAACTCGACAATTTTCCTAAGTTTCATTTGTGACTCTGAAACTATAAGCATATTGTAAGCATTTTTGATAAAACTTTTTTTTCTACAAATTCCGCGGTTTTTTTAAAATAATAATTCGAAAATTACGTAAATGTTATTAAAACTCGATTTCGACCAACGCACGTTTTAACTATTTACCGGTAGGATATAACTGATTTTAATATATTATAAGGGCAATAATACTTTCAATATATTAACTGTATTGTAGGAAACATCGACTTTTACTTTCGCAAATTTAGTTACTTCGTTGCCCCATTGCATTTTGATTTTTCGTAACCAAAACAAACTTCACGTACATTTCCACATCAGTTTTGCATCTTGCATCACGTAACTTCTCTATCTATCTGTGACCACAACCAAACTAAGCATGTACGTAATGTACGTAAATACGCTACGCCTGTACGTGGTGTACGAAACATTTTAAATTCTTCACATTATAATTGCCTGAAGTACAGACAAGTAGGCGTGTTACAGTAAATATTCTGTGGTGTTACATTGGTACAGCGATAATATCTTGTTACGATCTGACAGGAAGTTTTTACATTGACGCCCGATAAAAAGTCTTCACTAGAAAATAAGTTATTGGCTAACAATCAGCAGTTGTCTACACTGTTGTAAACTCGTTTGCATACGCTTACAACAAAACAGAAATTTACATTTTCAAGCATTTTTTTTAAAAACCCTTAGTTCTAATAATGTACGTTTCCATATCGTTTTGAAAACGAATAGAGTATCGAGTCCCGACTGAGTACGATGCCCGTCTACATGCAAACTTTGGATCCGACAGAAATCGATTTCAGTTCGCTGGACAAATTTGCGTGTGATAATGTTGGTACAGTTGAAATTTGTTGGCTGACATGGAATAAAATAAATACAACCATATGTCTATTTTTCTTTCATATTGGAAGAGATTTTCTTCTCCCAGTAATTAAGCATGCGAAACATGGTTTATTTAAACAGTACCTACTCGTTCTCTAATAATGTCTAATAAAAATAACACTTCTTCCGTTGACCGCACATTCTTGCTAATGCTCGGCATTAAATTTTACAATAGCAAACACGCACCTGTCAACAGAAACTCTGAAGGCCGAAACAACTGCCGAGTATGTGTTTTCAATACGATCCGCGTTTCCGCGGCATTTTACGTCTAACTCAATCCGATACGATTCCAATTTTTGGTGTAACGACCTTGAGGCTAAAATCGTTTTTAATCCGGTTTCCATGAGCGTTTTCAAAACGGCACGTGTTTTGAAATCGAAATATATTTCAAAACTACATGGAAACGTAGTAAATATTGGGTGGCGTTTTCAGAACTGCATATTCATTACTGCCAACCTTCTTTTCTACAAGTCATGACGGAAGAAGCGCACTTAACAGTTAAAACACAAACATGAGCATCTTACCCTCGGAAGAACTTGTTCTTGCTTTTAGTGTGACGCTCCACAACGTTCCTTTTCTTGCTCATGGCCCCTCACGAAGAACCAACGGCGCACGTCTTGCGCGCAGAAACTGCAAAGTTCGAAAATGACACGTGTCGCTGTTTCTGCGTGTTTACACACCTCGTTATATTTACATACTCCGTGCTTGTGTCGCACCCTACGTCCGAACGTCGATTGCTGGCGGTGAACGCAGCTTGACCTTGCAGGGTCACACTGCCGTGGCGCGCGCTGTCCTATTTGACGGTTCTGCGTCAACATGGACCGAGCGCTCGTCTACCGTACCGTTACTGTTTACGTAATCAAACACCTTTATAACGTAAATCCAGTGTCACTCCAGATGAAGACAGGCTAGGGGCCGCGGTGGCCGAATGGTCAGACCATTCGCCCCCCCCCCCCCTCCATAGCGATCCGGGTTCGATTCCCGTATTTTCACATGTGGGAATCGTGCCGGACGATGCCGTTGGTCGGCGTATTTTCTCGGGGATCTCCCGTTTCTTCCGACCTTTCATTACGGTGCTGCTCCATACATCATGTCACCCCTCACCAGCGCTAAAGACCCAGATGTTAAGTGCTGACCAAACTCTTTCTCACTCATTCAAGAACGCCTTAAAAATATCAACCAGTGTGGTTTATTGTAACTGCATGGGTTAACTTTCGATTGTTCTTAAATTGATACGCTGTGTCTATTACATGCAATATTACTTAAGCAACGTCAACTGTACACAATTTAAGAAACTATTCCCTCTTCCCTATAGGTCGTTCGGGATAAAGTGAGCACTAAAAATTTAACCTTCGAAAAATTTCACTAGCTGTTACTACATATAATTTAACATTAACTATTGTACCCTTACTGCTTGTATATGGTTGGCAGCGTACTTGCGCAATTTAGTTCCGTGTATTTAACTGCACTCGACATAATTGTATCTTATCAAATTGTATGGATTCATACTGACTGCACAAATTATCTTACACGCGCAAACATCAAGTAACGTGTCCAGAGAGGTTAGCAATTTCCAGCCGTTAGCAGTTACGCGCGGAAATATACAAATTGGTTGAAAAGAGAACTTTAGCAGGGCTTTATTTAGTGCACAGCAAAGCATAAAGTACCGTAGAAAGTTTGTAGGCTGAATTAAATGCCGACGTTCCATAATTCGAAAATGGCGGGCACGTGACTGAAAATTAAAAACACTAACCGAACCTTCAGAGTAGTTCACTCCTCCGCGAATATAATGTCATCTACTGGCGGTATCGATTGACAACTTTTAAAATCTAAATTTAAAATATATATATAATGTGCATTGTATGTGTTTTTAACTGCATGTAAGTTACGTATGAACGTTAGTTGGCGCGCCTATATTATTATTAGCAACAAATAAAATTATTTTTTTTTTAATGTCACATGGATGATTTGTATTTTAAAAAATTAAGTAGTTTATTTTTGTGCTGTTTCTGTAATCATGAAGCTGTTATCTCAGTTAAAAAATTAAACAGTAAGAAACAGGAAGTTACTCCTGTATTGTATTTATTTTTTTGTCTGGTATAATTTCTATTTATTTTTAGTTAAAAAGATTTTTAAATAATGCAGCGAGTGTGAATTATATTTTAGTTCATTTGCATCTGTGTTGTATCCCGAAACGTGTAAGTTAGTTGTAAATAAAAGAACATTCTTTCTTTACCATCTTGAGATACATGATTGAGCCTGGGACAAAACGTCAACTTTTGGTTTTGGAGAAACATTTTTTTAGGGCACGGGAGATTCGGACAGCGCATGCACGGATCCAGGGATTCGTTGTAGGTTTACCAGTAAGAATGGTTGGGGGTGGGGGGGGTGAGAGGCGAATTCCTACAAAAGAAACTTGTGTAACTTAGATAATTTGAACGTACATTCTGTCCACGGTCTATGAAGGTAGAGGTCTTGACACTGAGGAATAAAATGTGACTCCCTTCTTGTCGCCGAGCGCTAGTAGTAATTTGGTGGAAGATTTGACTTGTTTTTGTGTTTGGCTTGGCTTAAAATGTGAAGTTGTTACTGTAATTGCGAGTATTATATCGAAGAAAAAAATGGGAACGTAATTTTGTATTGGAACACATTTTTTTACAACAATAAAATTTAATTTTTCAATCTTTTACATGTAGATGCACATTGCAACGATTCTCAAATTTTGTAGGGTGCGAAATATAGTTTTTGTTCGAATGTGTTCACTAAAACAATAATACACAATATATTTCTTCAGACTACTTTTATAAAAAAGTTCCACACATTCCAATGCATTTATAGACACGGAACATGTATATACTATATCAGCTTACCTTATTAACATTATTTTATGTAAATAATTGCAAAAATGTTAAAACGCGAGATGTAAACAAGACAAATCTTCCACCAAATTACTACTAGCTCTCGGCGACATGAAGGGGTCACTTTCTCTTACTGGAGAGCATACGTAGTGTCAAGACCTCTTCCTCTTAGACAGTGATTCTGTCCCAGGATCACTTTCTTACTGATTACACTTCACATATTGGTTAATAAAACATTACACACAAACACAATTATAGTGTAGTAGAGGCTTCTTCTGTTCCATTATGATTTTTTATTTAGGTGTATTATGGGGTGGGTACAGGGGATAGCTTCCCCATACCGCTTTTTTCGTGCACTAATCAGCGCATACTTTTGTGGTTGGGTCAACGCGACTGCAGATAAATAGTATGGGCACCGCCTACCACGCGCTCTAAATGCGTTGTAATGTGCAGGGAAGTGCGTTTTTCACGAATATATTCCATACGTGCCCAGGCAGCGTATACATGCATCACAGGTTGCAAGAGGTGGAGTCGTCGATGCACATACTGTCGTTCTGCGCAGATCTCTCCTACTCCTTTCCCCGTCCCTGTGACAGTTCAAGTTAGTTTATATTGGTTTTTGTTAATTATATTGGTTTAGTTAGTTCAGCTCAAGGTAAGTAGAGGATTATAACTTGGAAAAGTGTCTTCTCACTTGAAGCCATCCGAAAAAAAAAAGTCAATGTAGGAGAGGTACTAAGTTGGCAGCACTGACTTGAGTTCAGCTGTTCCTTGAACTGAAGGATGCTTTTGGTAGGTTAGTATGTGGCACTGTTGGCGCATGCGCAGACTCACGTTCTGTCCGGACGTAGCCGGCTAAGGCAGGTTTCACAGCGGCACGTATGCTACGCGGTACGCCCTACGTACGGGCATGCAATTACTTTATTGATATGATAGCTTACAGAGTGGAGCGGACTGTCCGCGCGCGTACGATTGCTACGCGAGGCACGCGGCTGACGAGTTGTGGACGTATGAGGCCATTGTACTACACGCCATGTAGCAGTTGTGTAGTGGCTGTACTGCGCAATGGGCGTGCGCACGACACGGTAATGCTAATTGGTGAAGTGGAAGAAGGTCGTGTTAATGACACCCACCATGTGATGATTATGAGAACAAAAAAAAAAAGAAAAAAAAAACTAATGAAAACATGGAACGACATCTCAGAAAATGTAGTTATCCGATTTCGAGAAATGAATGCGGAATTGATGGGAAAAGTATAATAAGATCGTTTGCAGTTTGCATATTATGTTGTATATAATAAATTTTTTCATATTTTATTTAATTGTGTTTTGAAGAGTGGTGCTGGTGTTAATAGTTTACTCATATTTGCGGTTGTATTCTGTCGGCTATAATTGTTAAGGAAAACAAATAAATCCCAAACGATATAAGGATACAATCAAACACATTATTCTTCACGCTTCAACATATAAAACGTGCATAAATGATCAAGTTATTTGCAAAATACCGCTGTACAGTTTTGGTATCACAGTACTTGTGAAATAAAACAATATACATCAACTTAAAATATGTGACCATGAAACGACAGCCAAAACACTGCGATATTGCATTATGTTACAAGTTGTAAAACAGCCTCTTTCTATAGTTTGTACTTATCTGACAACAACTGATAGTTGTGTATCATTCAAAATGTCTATGAATGTTTAAGATAGTCACATACTTAAAGAATTCTGGAATCTTGCCAAGGAACACTACCATTATTATTATTATTATTATTATTATTATTATTATTATTATTATTATTATTAAAAAAAAGTAGTCACAAAAGCTATCTCTAGTCGAATTCCATGTCCCGTTTCATGTCAGTAACACCATGTCATTGTCCTCGAAACCAGTAACTGCAACATATCATCAAAATTAAGTCCTTATAATTTTAATTAAGTTGTGAAGTAGAAATGATTGACAACTGACACAGCTAAATCAACATATTCATAAAGCGGGTGATGAAATTACTGCCATTTGTTATTAAGAATTCAAAATGGGCATTCGATTTATCGGCGGGCTTTAGTCTACGTGCAATAGAAAAATATTTTTATAGTAGGTTCGATTTTTCTTGCATAGCATGTCATCACATACTGCGACAGAGCAAATATTTCATCTGCTACCGAAACATACTGAAAGAACAGAATCAAATGTTGACATGCTGACGGAAACTTAGTAACAGGTATTAGTAAGTGAGGAAATGAAGTAAAGAGATTTTGGTCAGCGCCTAACATCTAGGTTTTGGCGCTGAAGAGGCGTGACATGATGTAATTATGGAACAGCGCCGGAATGAGAGGCGGAAAAAACGGGAGATCCAGAGAAAACTCGTAGACCAGCGTCATTGTCCGGCACGATTCCTATATGCGGAAATACGGGGACCGATCCCGCCAGGAATCGAAACCGGATCGCCTTGTTGGAAGGCGAGTGGTCTAGCCACTGCGCTAACCCCGGCCCCTGAGACGTGAGGAGGCAGAGGACGATCCTAGCTGTAAGACTGACATTACGTCCACAGATGTTTCCCAAACTCGAGGTAATGGACCAAAGAAAAAAAAATCCAAGAGTACTACAAAAAGTTGATGGCGAAGATCTTGCATTTTTTGCATTAGAGTAGAGTGGGGTAAAAGTGCGCGGCGGGTAAAAGTACGCAGTGCAGTTATATTTGGTCTCATGAATATGAGGGTGGCAAACAGGGGTGTTAGACGTACCAGGATCCTGGTACACGTACCAGGTTTCAGGGTGCTGTACCATGTACCAGGACACATTTGTCCTGGTACGCAAAAGTACCAGGATTTCAGAATTTTGCATTCAAATGTATTAAAATCCATCATTAAACAGTATTTTCAGCAAAACCCTGCAAACAAAAAAAAATTAGTTTCGGCACTATACTGCTTCTGAATTCAGAGAATGAATCTGCGCATATAGTTATTGCAGGTTATTGCATCATTCAAGCTTTGGCAGACGTGAACGTCTGATTTTCTGTTAACTAAGAGTATTCTTTGAACATTTGCAATATATTTTTTCTCTTAAAATATTTAAGATGTGATTTAGTAATTCATATTTTTTCATGCCTATCAGCATTTGCGATCTTTTTTTACCACGTACCAGGTTTTCGTTTAAAGTACCAGCTTTTTTGTGGTGTCAGTACCAGGATTTTGGAGTCACCATCTAACACCCCTGGTGGCAAACCTGAGTTGGTGGTAAAGGTGTCATGGCGGAGCATCGTTACATGTGAGAACGGCTGGCACGGACGAACGGCAGCAAAACCATGAGGTAAGGATTAAATTTCATGCTATTGATGTAATATTTAGACTTCTTGCAACGTGTTTATCAAGAAAGGATTAAGTGTTAGAAAATAATGCACTAGGCGGTTTGATA
>PNEQ01070208.1:0-81040 GCA_003012365.1 Medauroidea extradentata
GCATTTAATGAGTACATATTGTAGCTAAAATTTATCGGAGCACTTTAACGTAAATGTAAACATTGTACAAGACTATGTAAATAAAAGCACGTGGCAATGTTGATGTTTACATGTAGCGGAAAGATATAAACTGGCAGAAAATAGAAATTAATCAGGGCTTTTTTTAGTGCTCACTTTATTCCGAATCACCTATAGTAATAATCATAATAATAATAATAATAATAATAATAATAATAATAATAATGACATGTTTTCGGCAAATAGAAGTTACATTTACAGGATAAAAATTGAAATCGGGACAACCATTAAATTATTTATTATTTACGTCAGATAAAAGGCTTTTACATTAAGTTACAAATAATTAATTTATGTCAGCATTTAAATTACTTTCACCATACTTAAAGTCAGCCATTACCAAAATTTAATGATGAGAAATTACCTGAATAAGCATAAACTAATTGTCAAATAATATATTTTGCCGCAATAGCAGAACAGCAATGAAATTGCATTTAATGAAAATGACTGTAAAAATGGAAATCTCTATTCACTGATAACAAACGTATGTCATTATTCAAAGTTTTCATTTTCTTCCGACTGTTTGTTTTCAAAACAAAAATATTAAAATATCTCAATTACGTTATATTAAATGTAGCCTACATATTGAAATTGATTATAAAGACAATTTTACTTAAAGTCGCAATAGCGGTACAGCAGTCAAACTACATATCATAAAAACCATAACTATAAAAACAACAATCTGTATGCTTAAAAAAGAAATGTACATCATAACTCATAATTTTTTCTTCCATACATTTGTTTTGATCACTAAGTCGGCAATAACAAAATATCTTGATGACGAGAAATTACATATGCATACTGACAGCTGTGAAATGGTATGTCATGAAGAACTTGACTATAAAATATAACATCTGTATGTACAAACAAAACATTTACATCACAACTCATAACTTTATTTTCCCTTTGGCTAAGTCAGTAATAGCAAAATTGATTATTGACGAGAAATGCGTGCAAACCATAGTCAGTTATCAAGACAATTTTACTTACAACAGTACAGCAGTTAAACCGAATATCATAGAGAAAATTAATATAAAAATTAAAATTTGTATGCACAAACAATAAAACATAACTTAAGAATTTTCTTAACAAAAACAAAAATCTTGATGATAAGAAATTACACGTTCAAAATTAAAAATTAACTATCAAGACAGTTTCACTTAGTCAACTTACCGGTACAGCAAACTGTGCTTGTATCACAAAAAAAATTACTTTAAAAACTGAAATTTTTTTAGCACAAGTAATAATGGTCCTACATAACTCGTAGTGTATTTTTCCTTCCGACCATTTGTTTTGATCACTTTTGTAAAAAATAAAATTAATTCTTACACACGAGAAAATAGATGTACAGTACATGTCAGTAATTTAGGATCACTGGCAAATATAACAAAATTTGTACCTAGTTTTAAATTGACTGGTTTCAGTTTCTTGGACGTACTCCATTGCAAATTGAATGACTGTCAAAGAAAACTAAACAAATAAAAGAAAGCCATAATATAAGCAGAGTATGCAATAGTCAGCAAGATACATACACAACAAGAAATTCCAAAATGGAATCGGGTCAAATAGAAACAAGGAACAAACAGATAATAAATGAAAATAATAACAAATAAAATAAAAAACCAAAATAACATGCGACACAACGATGAGATGAAACAAAAAACACAGCAAATATCAGACATGAACAGAAAAATAACAAAAAGACACAACAAATAGACGAGACAAAACGCAACAGGTAACAGACATATACAGAAAAGACAAACGACACAACAAAGAGATGAAACAAGACACGGTAGTTTTCCAGACAGACAGTGTTACGACGTTTCGGGAACTGGAATCTGTTCCCGTCATCAGGTAGACACACAGCGTTCAGGAACACGAGTGCGACTGATGAGGAGAGATTGAAAAAACCATGGGTTTATATAGGATAAGCCCACTTATCCTGCTCAGCCAATGGGAGACGAGCTGTCTCCTGATTGGTCGCGCAGCATAGATTGACTCTGATTGGTTGTGATGGGTTGAGTGTGTGTTTTTGTGAAGTTGTTTCTTTCTTAATCAATGGGATCCACATTTTTTTAAATTCAATACTCTGTTGACTGAAAATATTGCTATTGCTAATAATAAAGGCAGATTCTTTGATTTTTCTTTTAATTTTGTCAGTTTCCTGTGTAAGTGATTTCAAGTCTTCCCAAAGAATTTTGTGGCTATTTTCCCATGCATGTTCGGCCAGTCTAGATTTTTGGGTAACTAATACAAATCTATTAAAAGAATAAAACATGCTTAGCAGTAATATGATGAAAGGAGCAACTTAAAAATTACAATACAAAGCTTTTGATTCGAAAGTATGAAAATGCCTCTGCTATTATGTAGTGCATGCTCTACCGCTCAGCCACACTGACACATGTATTATATACACTATTTGATGATAATTGTTACCATAAAATTAAATTTCTCTTATTAATAGTTACTTAAATACAACATGTTTCTGACATTATAACATTCATTTACGTACATATCAAATATTTATAATGAACAAAATTAGAATGTACATGACTTCGCACGTATTAGCTGTAGGGAGCTTGTAGACTGTTTTACGTTTCACATGTTTGTTTAAGGAAAGTAATTAACCTTTTCTGTATGAAAAGTAATACAATGTAATGGTGTAAGCAATCGATATTAAAATGTCCTCACATATCACCCATATGTTATGCTGTCTCGACTATAATTGCTTGTTCGGCAGCTATATCTCTCTAGTTACGAAATGAGAACTGGCAACGATACTTGGCATTGAATGTGAAATCATCTGCAAACTTAAAATACGAAACCGTCGAAACCAAACAAGAGTTGATAAGTAGCGATACATTTTATAGCTATGGATAACTTAAAACTCAAGCTCTCGACAGCTCAATGGCCCTCTAGAAAGAATTATTGGTTTGAAGCGAGAATCAAGGGTTATCAAGATGCTACCATTAACTTAGAATAATAGATAAACAATGAAATTTCTCGAGAATCATTATTTCATTATTGCAAAGTCGATAGCGAGTAATCTGGAACAGAGTCTCTGAATCGATGTGGAGGAAGTTGGTGTGCTAATTATGCAACCACTGTGGTTCCACATTTTAGAACTGCGTATCAATTGATTTACTAATATGTTTGACAACTGAAATAATTTTGATGAACTACTCATTTCTTTTGAATAACCTTATAATAATGTTTTATTAATCCTTCTCCAAACGCTCGGTTCACACAGACATATATTCCTTCGACCAAACATTTCCATTGCAGTGTAGTTCTTTCGCAAGATACGCTAAACTGGCTTGAGAGAATTTTCACGTTTGAAGAGTGACTCAGAATTGCACTTACCACACTAGGAAAGAAAAAGTTTTGTGGGAACGTGATATTTTGCGGCAGCTTTTAAATGGTTTGTTCGTGGTTACAGACTAATGCAGGTACTAATAAAGAGTTGACTGAATAAATGAACATTATCTGTGTTATACAATGTCAACAGTGCACGTAGCTGCTGGTCAAAATTGTGTTTTTAAACCCACCTCGGAGCTCAGTCATGTCCTAATTTACCACTACGTATTATGAATGTGTTTGATACTATGTTTCGGCATACTATTTTCTTTTCTTGAATAAATACTTGCAACATCGCATTTATTCATGGTCAAAAATTAACTTCACTTCCCATCACACAATTTCACAAATAATAGATTTAAGTAGACTTATTATGTATACCTAATGTATGGAGAACTCTCAGCATACTTGCAAATATACCTTGCAGCATTATAATGATTCTTTTCATAGTAGTGTCTCACCGTTCATTAATATGATAACGGCACAATATGAAATGAAACCGACTCTAATGTATGACACTTAATATAAGCCTGCAAAATTCTATGTTGTAAATTAAAACACTTTCGGTACAACCTTTCAAAAGAGTCATCAAGAACTGCAAAATGGAAACTACACACTACAGTTTTGAAATTTGTGACTTACACGAGTAGCTTAATATGTATTTAAAGTTTGAAAGCATTTATTATTTCACCACATGCAAACAATTTGGAAGAAGCTAGTCATAACTAGTCAGAAATCATGTACGAAAAGTTGGACTCCCTCTCCTTTCCTTGCTGGCTCTCTAAAATAAAATAGTATTTAAATGCAGAATTTTTACAGTACTGAGTCTATTTGATGCAAAAGCAAACATCTTTCCTTTAGATAAACTGCTTTGAAAATATCCTTACAATTAACGAGTTAAGTACGCCCTAGTTATTTCACAATTCTGTAAGAGGAAGTCACCACAGCATATGCTTTTTATCTAAGAAAAAATAAAGGTTTCCCACATAAGGGAAGTAAATATTATTCATAAATTGACCATGTTATCCCGAAATTTATTTATTACAGTGTAAATTTATTTTTTAGATGGTCGTAAAGAGTCAACCGTATTATCTTATCATTGAATATTTATACTTTTAATTAGTGTACAACATTTAGAAAATATTTAAAGTGTCATAATAACACAATAACATTTTCAATATCCTTTTCAATAATATACTAAGACACCATTCGCTTCTTCTAATTTAAAATTTTTGCTGTAATAATTTTACTGTCATTTAATCTTTGGTACTTTAGCTGTATTTCTGACTAAACGAATGTGTGTTGTTGACAGCACAGACGCATTATACATGGAAGCAAAATCTATTTGGGGACATATTATTGCTTAGTGAGATCAAAACCAGAATACTTTTCAGTAATTTGAAACTCTATTTCAGCTATTGATTCTAAGTGATTTGAAAAATTTACAATGCAACATATTTAAAATTTTTTTAAACAGGTTCTCAATTAATAATTCAATCGTTGACTATAGCCACGAGAAGAAAATTCCATCACTTAGATTTTAGAAACAAGATTGTTTATATATATGATGCTTTAGTTAGTCAGTTATTTTTCATATCCCGCGTATTCTGCCATTAGCAATCATGTATGCGACTTTATTGAGCGTGGCCGTGGCCGTTTTTCAGGGCGTGTGATATTGACTCAGACTTTACACTTTGAGCACGTGGAACCAATGTGCCTACCACTAAGGCTCAATGAAGCTGTGTTCCTGAAATGAAGGTATATAACTGTAATTACTATTACCTCTATTGCTGCTATTATTATTTCGTTGCTTCTTGCACGCTACTGGTAGAACTCAGTGTTGTGTAACGTCGTTACGTAGCACCACACGCCTTTGAATACACCATATTAAATCACTGGTAAAAATTTTGTAACCTATTTTTATTTGATTTAAATAGGCTATTTCCAAAAATTTAATTTCAAATTTTTAATAATGATGTATTTTGGCAACAGTTAAAATAATGTGTGTTTTCAGCGAATCATTGATTAAAGTTAAACCCTTTAAGAGTATGTGGTAAATAAATAAATGCTAAAGAAGCCAGTGATAAAGTTTATACTAAGTATTGTCTAGGATTGGTGATATTTGTATTTGCATATTGTCTTTGAGAAACGTACTACACTATGTGTAATTCATACATTACCATATTTTATGTACGATACTCTCTTATACTTTGTATTTGATTTTTCGACATTCATTCTGTGAGGGGTATGAAAATCAAACCAATCTCTATGAACCTCAATATCTCTTAAACCAG
The DNA here is from genome assembly GCA_003012365.1 of Medauroidea extradentata. Taxonomy (NCBI): domain Eukaryota; kingdom Metazoa; phylum Arthropoda; class Insecta; order Phasmatodea; family Phasmatidae; genus Medauroidea; species Medauroidea extradentata. Next base: position 5,727 of record PNEQ01070208.1, read on the forward strand.
TCAAAGTATTGATGTGATTTTGGCTTCAGAATTATGCTAACGTAAATACTTACTCAAAAAGCAATTCAACATGATAAGGATGTTAAAAGACGAGAAATATTCTCCCAAAAATCAAGCATGACTTTGGAAAAATAATTTATGTGTCCTTAATTTTTGCTGTTCTATTGATACATGGAACTTATTGGGCATGGGCCAGTATATACAAATTAAACTCTATAACAATTCTGACAACGTAGTGCAGTCGTTTGTAACACTGGTAAGAGATCTAAGGTAAAGCGACAAAGAACTGCTGCTGTAATATTATACAAAACATACTAGCGGCAGCTGACAGAATAGTTCATTTTCTATGAGAAGTGTTCAATAACTTCTGTAAATGTTTAAAGAATAGTGGCCGAGCCGCAACGTAGTCCTCTAGTATACATTTATTGATTATTACTCATTCATTCTCTACGGGTTGCCATGTTATATTGGACATTACAACAATGTAATTATTTATATAAAGTGTTATAAAATGGTTCCTGATTGTACAAAATAGCTCCCTGCACCTACTAACATCATTGATTAACCAGTTTGCTTTAACACACAAATCATACAGCAACATACAACGGCTTATAAAAAAAATAGCTTCTCACGCGTGCTTTATCAACGAGATAAAAATATTGAACTGCAAATAGCGAACCACCATTAAGCATGAAGAATATTTCAGTAGCTATTTACTTGTAAACAGCATTAACAAAGGACTAATTTTCTCTAGCTGTACTTATTTTAATAAGGTTTTACAGTAACATGTATCTAGTATTATATCAAGTACGTAATATGTATTTTCATAAATTCATCAGATGTTAACATTCACAACTACATCATTAATTTATGAAAATATTATTTTATTTTTGTTAATACATATCTCATTATTACAATTGACTCCATATTATAAATATGTTAAGTAGTTTCAAACGTACTGGAATATTGTTTTTGTGGATTGGAAATTTTCTAAGCACACATGTAGCTGATAGTATATTGAAACCTGGTTTTAATTAAAATCTTCTAATATAAAAAAATATATCAAGAGAATGATTCTTTAATAAACTACAATATATAACTCCCTCAAATATATTAGTATTATTACAATTGGTTTTCCTAGTAAACATTTACAGCATTCCATACACAAAATCCAATAGGTCTATCACATTGTTTTATTTAAACTGTGAATTGGGTTTTTAAAGTAAAATGAATACAACTTGTTATGATTTGCAAGAGCCTCTAGCACTCCGTTTTTCCAGAAAACAATTACAAATATAATTTTAAACCCATATTAAAATAAATTTTTGCCACTGATGTCAAATATGAAGTAGGTGCAGGATATTACTATGGTGAAAAAAAAATCTGTCCGGATATTGATTGCATCTGTTTTAAATCGAAAACCTCATCCTATTATCACGGAGCATGTCTTCCTCATGTACACTCGTAACAAGCTCATATGAGAGGGAGTGCTGTCGCAGAGTATCAGCAAATGCATTTTCCTCTCCCTCCTCCCTCCACCATTACTTTAGACCGAACCCCCGCTGAGGAAAAGCAGGTACAGCTCTTCTCCAGACACAACGGCGTCAGTAATCCTAATGATTGACAGCAGCGACAGTGGTGCGATTGACAGCAGCGACAGTGGTGCGCTCTGTAAAAATGTGGTTGAACTCTTCGCATAGTTTTCTGGGCCTTGCTGGCTCAGTCAGAATTTCGTAAGTGTCGTTTACTCTTAAGCTATAGTAGCAGTGATGTTTCTGAGTGCAGCAGTTTCCTCCACCCGGCAGGAAATTGACCCATTACAATTAGTGTTGCCCTTGGTTACTTGTCATTTCATTAAGCCACTTCAAAATTCTTGGGGTTTCTTAGCGTTTGGATAATTTTAGTGTATTACGTATGTCTTGCAGGTGATATACTTTTAATATTTGTACAGGTACTACAGAGCATTAGTTAGTAGTTCGGTCCAATCAATTCCATTCATGTACTGACCTGAGTATTCCATGTGTTCCTTGAATTAGTCTAACAATTAATTATTGCACTAATGGCTCATTAAGTGTATATTTCAGCTTGGTTTCACAACCTCCTTTGTTCTTGCTACAGGCTCAACTCAACACAGTCTATTTTTTCAGTGCCCAGCTAGTAGTTTGCTTGATACCTATATTTCCTTTTTAGAGTTGTAGCTTTTTGTATTGTGCCTGTTTTAATTTGTCCTAGTCCATCTTGAAGTTACCAGTCTGTATAACAATTATATGTTGTTCAAAATTGGTTTTCTTCTCAACTGCTTTTCTGTGAATTTTAAGTGGCAGCATCCTCTCTCTCAGACATGTGTTCATTCACTTGCTGCAGTAGGTGATGGAAAATGTCACAATACATTTGGCAGCATATTATTTTGTGTTTATGGTACTTTACGTGAAAGAATATTCGTGCAGTATGCTTTCTGTCTGTACTAAGAACTTCATTCATTCATTCATTCATTCATTTGATTGAACTACGCCAGTGCCTGGTTTTTTGAATGTTGCTCAAATTGTTGGTCATCCAGATAGTCTCTTTACAGCTTATGGAGTCAATGAGTACTCATACTCGTTAGTGTACCATCAGTTTTTCTATGCCTGCAAAGGCAGCACTGGCAGGCATACTTTCTTTCTACATGCAGTAATGCTTTCTCTTGATCATGTTGCTGTGACTGATTTGGATGATCAAAGGTTTTGACAGATCCATTCAGTGCAACAGTGGTATTTCCTAAAACTCTGGGTTTCTTTGTGTTCTGTTTGCCACTGGAATTTAGTCTTACCAGCTCATTCTAGAGTTTGCAAATCTCTACCAGCCAGGTGTAATAATTCTTTAACAATTCACATGTCATTAGAAACAGCTGTTTTCAGCTCTAAGGCACACATGATTCCTGTGTTTATCTAACGAATTTGGATTTAGCCTAGTTTCCCCTCATGTGTCACTTTGTTGCCCTTGTATTCTATCCTGTACATCCTAAGCCACATTTCTGTAATCTAAAAGTGATTTCATAGTCAAAGGTGTTCTAGTACTATACTGAGGTAGGCTTTACGTTCTTCTCATGATGGTAAATATATAGAAATGTCAATCATGGTAGCTACAGCATAACAACCTTGTAAAACTTACCAGGACTTCCACAGGCCTTAACCTCTTTAACATTCTTGTAGAATTTTCCACTGAACTAATTGGGAGAAATCACTCCCAGAGCATTCAGTCAAACATGTCACATCCCAAGTACTAATGCATGAATAAAAATGTTCAGCGCACACATTTAAGACAATATTATCTGACATCCGAATTTTAAAAAATATATATTTTTAGTCAATGACAAATTTTTTATTTTGGTGATGTACAGCATAGCAATTTTAAAGGTACAATGAAATAAAATATATAACTTGAGAAGTAATAGTCACAGTTAATCATAGCATGTTTCTACAAGTAGAACAACCCAAAAAATATTTTCACAATTATTACACCTCAACATTAAAACGATTCATGGTGCAGTAGGTGTAAAGTTTATTTTAAATCTCTTGCCATTTATTTTGCAGCAGTATAGGTGCAACACTTATAAATTTTTTGACACCAATGCACTTAGGCACCGACTTGTAAAAGTTATTGAGGGTGCTCAAAAATTTGTTAAGGTAGAAGTCAAAATACGTAAATTTTCAAAAGCCAATTTAAATCCAAATGTTCACTAACATCAAATAAATTGTCTAATCAGCTCTTGTTTTCCATATAAATTAATACAAATGCTGTTAATTTATAGTATCTACACAAAGATGCAGTTATAAAAAACTTAGCAATACTGTTTCCAAGTGCAGTTAGTAATCTTCAAAATTACATTTTATGAGAATGTAAGTTAACTAATGAACAAGCAAATGCACAATTTAAAGTGTATATTACATCATACTTCTTTCACACAGTAAGAGGAGATAGAGTCTTGTGTTTTACCTGAAGGCCAGCAGCTTTACCTTGTTACTAATGAAGTCCTCCCTTACTTAATAGCAAATGCAAATGTCTTGCAGCGTATTTCATTTCTTGAGTGGAACTCGTTAGCTATTTCATCTAGATTTAAAGACAGAGCTTCTTCCCTGTAAGAATGAAGACTGGAAACACTATTCAACCGCTGTTGCCCCATAGTGGAGCTAGTGTAGGATTTCAATTGACGCAAAGATGGAAACAAACGTTCAGCTGTACAGGTGGACACTGGTATTGTAAGAAAACTATTCTCACAAACTTTACAAGCTGTGGCAACATGTCATGAAGAAATTCTTCCTTTCTAAGTAGATATAAAACACTCTGGAAATCAATAATCTGATACATTTTCGATTTAGCAATGTCTAATATCATATCCATGTGTAACAACAGCTGCTCTCCATCTGTATTGTCACCATAAAATAACATGGTGTATTCAAATTTCTTATCACTTTAATGCAAACAACCAGTTAGAAGTCTTTCAATTTTTCAAGATAATCTGCCGCTGCCATTTCAGAACAATTATCTAGGCAGGTAACTACAGTATCAAACATTTTGTAAAATATTTTCCGATTCGTTTCTTCAGGAGATGAGTGAACATGAGAAATGGATCCAGAATACAAACGGTGAGGCGGGAGTCTCTTGCGTGGGAGTTCAGGTTCATGTAATGTTAATGTTGTTGATTTATGTGATAGTTCATCCCATAATTTAGGGAAACTCTTCCTCAAAAACTGTATTGTGGTACACAGTGACTGCAGGATTTACACACCTCTCTTGAAATATAATGTTTGTTTCTGATGTGCGGTGTTGGTTGCATTGACATGGCTGAAAATTTGCCCAAGTAAACTTACATGGAAAAACAAATCACACAATTGCAACTGCGCTATAAATCAGTTCGCTTTCGCACCAGCATCTGACTTGATGTCAGTTTCCGATTTTGTATGCATGAAGCTAATTAATTCACTGTAATTTTCAACACCAACTTCAGTGAAACAAATCGTACTGTCCATTTGGTTGGGCTGAATGGTCTAAGATTTGTGCACCCTGCTGTTTGCTAATGACTAAAATGTGAAAGCCTTTTAGGTGAACTTTTTACAAAGTTATTAAGCTCCAGTGTGGTGTTATGGCAATTTTTACATCCAGACTGCAAATTAACACTTTCTTGTATCACTAGATTCGAAGAGTGTGCCAGACAGTGAATGTAAATAGCCAATAGCTCCAACTGCTTGACCTGGGATCGTAAAACATTTACTGTGCCACTCATATTGGCTACTCCATCGTAATGTTGTCGGTGGCAATATTTTTTAAATGGAAAACTGAATCTGTGCAATACATATATTAAAATGTCAATAAGATTTTTAGATTTAGTGCTCTCAGTTTCATAGAAACCAAAAAATATTTCACTGACAGTCAGATCATACAATACACATAAAAAACAAATTGATACTTGCTCTTGGAGGTTTCAGCAATCAAAATCGCACAGTACTGCAAGTTTAAAATGAGATATGAAAGAGCTGAGTAATTTATTACTCATTAAATTCAATATTTAATTACTTATATCATGAGAAAGCCATTTATATGAATCCTTTGCAAGCCACTGTTTCAATACTGAACAATCTTCACACCTAAGCTGTAATAAATTACTCATGTTGCTTCAGTTCATCACTCTGACTTCAGATTGCTAACCCTTGAAGAGCCAAATATCTCAAAGTTGATATTATCTTAACAGAGCCATCCTAGAATCTTTCATTTGTTGTGACTTTGCAGTTACTAGCTGACAAGAAATATTACATTTTGTCTGGGTATGAGATTTTGTCATGGACTCGCTGTGAAAACAAGATTTTTCATGCTTAGCAAATTTTTTCAAAGCTTTTTGCCAGTTTTGAAAACTTTCGTTAATAAATTTAATTTTTTTATAGAAAATGTTAACATCTTATTTTCATAAGTATCATGACAAATGTTATATAATACAATGTTTCTTTTCTCATACGTGAGTCATCAATGTGTAGTGTTACATTTTATTTGAAAATGTCTTTTACCTTTTCTATTTGACTGTTTTGGTGGTGGTTCTGGTTTAGGAACTGCCTCTTCTTCTCTAGAAGTGCTTGCAATTGTATTTGCGACACTTCTTTTTTCATTTGTACACATATGTACTTATCTGTATTCCCTACTGTTTGTAACAATTGGTTCCATCACGAAAAACAACATTATGTTGTCAACAATCAACATATACTATATGCCGTATTAAGTCTCAAGTCGCAGTAAATATTGAATATATTAGCAATGAAACACGATACAAGAACCGAGAATGAGAGTCCGCAGCCATTGCTATAGTGCCAACTACTGCCAACTGTATTCAAATATTTCAATTTACTGTTGCAATGCAAAAGCAAGCATCGTGAGTCGTGACTGTGACTGAGATGTAGTATCGAGTTTGCAGACCTCTCTCTGAGTCTCTGCTAGCGCTAGGCGCTTGATTGAGATGGAACTTTGATTTAAGAGATGGCCAGCACCTGCATGTCACTATTGTAAAAAAACAGCTCTCAGTTGACTGTATTGTACAATTACCGTTTTTGAGCAATCACTGAAATGGTGAGAATACTTCGTGAATCTCCATGCATTATGTGTCAGTGCCATTATAAGGCCTAACAGACATAAATGATTAATTACTGAATTTAAAAAATTTAATTACTGATATATTGGGGTGCTGAGGGGAGTGCCCAATATGCAAAGTACCCCCATATTCGGTGCCTATGCCTATGCAGATCAGACAGATCTCAAAATGGTGCGAGAAATTTCATGAATTGTGAGTTCTCTGGATGCTGGATTGGGAGAGGTAGTCATAATATTTCTTGGCCTCCTGTATACAAGTGCAGATATTGTGAATTTTTTTTTCAATAGGAGTTCATAAAAATTTAAGTGTTCTAAACACTTACTATGGATCAACCTTATCTGTGCTATCATATGTGTACAGCTATCAGTGTTATGCCTACAATACTGCATTGTACATGGAAAGAGAGTGAATGTATTCTTTATGTTTGTCATGCTATTAATGTTGCAGATGTTGAGGATTAATAATGTGCAAAAAATCACTAAAAGATTCTCTACTAACATCTGTTATGAAGCGATCATGAAATATGTATGTTGCGCTTCAAGTTAAGAAGTTTTGTATTATTTTTCTTTAACCCAGACATGCTGCGTTGAAATTATTCTTTGATAATACGGTAACTCATTAGCAATATGTAATTTTATTTAGTATAGTATAAATGTAGTGTGTGTGCTTAAATTATGACTGAAATTACAGGTCCCCCTGAACCAGGTTCATATTACACACACCTTGGTACAGCATCAAGTCTGACTGATTTGCGCTCTGACCTTGAGAAAAGAACAGGACTGACAGGAAAGGCTCTGCGAATGGAAAAGATTATGTACACTGGGAAGGAAGGGAAAACTACACAGGGCTGTCCTCTCGCGAAATGGGTATGTGTAAATTATTTTTTTTTACTCAGGATGTTTAATTCTAAGTTGCCACAGATCATTCCTACAGGATTTAACAGGAATGTAACATTTCCTTTTACAGTGGAGCATCCTTTATCCATTTTGTAAAACATAAATTTTTGAATAACAGGAGTTCATTGTTATGGTTGATAGCCGAGATTATTAAGCAGCATTTTTTATCGTGAGCAATGAGTCCAGTCTGACAGGTTAATTTTTTCTGTCAGAATGTACAAAACATATTAAAATAATACATTGAACTATTTACCATACTGCTGAAATGCAAATGTTAAATTTATACACTGTAGAATTTTATGTCTTTTGTCGTGAAAGGGTTGGGGGGGGGGTAGTGTGTAGAGAGGCGATAGCTGCAGGCAGTGTGCAGTGACCTTGCCAAGGATGTGCTGGAGCTAGGTGAGTCACAAGTGAGAGTGAGCTGTCTAGGAGTGAGATAAACACAAAAGCATGGACATTTGGTTTTTGTTATTGTCATGTGTTTTGTTTCTTATGTGAAACAGTCAGTGGAAAAAGATTTATCAAGACATACGAACTTGAAGTTCTAGGTGGCAGTATATTCAGCGTTGATGCCACACATCATATTGTCTTCTAATATGTCGCATGAAATTGTATGTGCGTCGATACAGTGTTATCAGTAAAGGGGCAGCCTTGGAATGGCAGCTGTTGTTTCAGGCAGCGTTTAGATTACACATACAGCTACAGGTTTATTACTGATGCACATTACAATTGCGCATGTACATACACAGCACACAGTGAATAATTGTATTAACAGGTCATGCGCTCTTCAAGGTTGTCCTAGTAAAATTCTGTCGCTTCTCAGCTTCAAGCCCGTAGGTTTGACGGCGTCCTTTAAATGCGCTATTTTTCTGTCTTCCCTATTCTTTATTTACATCACAGTCGGAATAAAATTTACGGTGCCAATGTTTCTGTTTATGTTGTAAATTATGCCGACGTCATGAGTTTAACTAAGACATGTGCCAGCGCCTAGTTTTTTAGCATCTCAACATTCTCCTTTATGGATAGAACTTTTTCCTTTGTTTGCTGCTTCTTGACTCGTCACCACAACCAGGAAGTTTGCGCTTGGTAGACGTTATCTGTATATTGTCACACACCGCACCACTATCACATTTTAAATGAGACTAACCGAGGCTTACACTCTGCTAGCCCACAACCCTCGTCAACCATTAGTGGCAAGTATTACCTCAGTTTGAGTTGTCTTGACTGAGCGGGAACGGAGTCAGCGCTGACAGTCGGAATTTAATCTTTCGCCAGGCTTCGCGTATTTTTCCGTGCTTCAGATTACATTCGGAAAATATAAGTTCTGGATGACAAAATTGTGGATACAAGGTTGCTCCATTGTAATATTTACAGAAATGCATGTATTACACAAGATATGACAAAAGGCTCCATGTGGTTGTGTGGTTTTTAGTTGAATTTGCTGCAGGAGTGAAGTTAACAGTTTACACCGAAAAATTAACTGTACAAATGTTAATTATAAAATTTTACTTAAAAATGTTGTCAACAAATTTTTAGCTATGGTACACTATTTTATAGTGATGTTGATAGCAAATGTTATTTTAACATAGCTGAAAATGTCAGTGTTACTAACAAAGTTGTGAGAATGATGAATGGATGTTAATAGCAATGTTGATGACAAAAATACCTACAACATTACTGATAACATTGCTAGTAACATTTGTTTCTAACAGCCTTTGATCTAGACCGCCCTAGAATGGATTGGGAAAAGAATGTTATCAACATTTTTGGTGATAAAAGTTATTAACGTGTTTCTAAAATGCATAACTTTTGTTGCTAGCAAATGTTTTTACACAATGTTATTAACACTTTTTACAAATATTTATAAAGTTAATAATAAAATTTTGGCAACAATGTCGATAACATGGTGTTGTTAACAATTTTCAAGCATTTTTACAACATTGTTAATAACTTTGTTGAAAACACGTGTTATTAGCAGTGTTATAGTTGGTGTAAACTAGGTTTAAGACTTCATTCAATATCTTTGCATCATCCTGAAATCATCTTTCATCATAATATGTGTCTTGGTGGACCAAACAATTTGAAACTGAATGGTTCTGATTCTGGACTGTTAAGGAAAAGCTCCATAATGTTTCTTGGATAGAAACTACAAAAGTAGCTAAGTTGCCTCTGTAGTACAAGATGAGGCATTTATTCTGAAATACCATTACACATATGGTTAGATGACATGTGAGCTTATTATGACAGTGAAAAATTTTGCATTCATCAACGATGCAATGCTAAACATTGTGTTGAAAGCTGTTATAACTCCTTCCTTTTGTGTCTAGCGACCATCAGAATAGTGCAAATGTATCATAAAATATATCTCAGTCTGGTGTATGCTAACAAGATGCAAAGAGATTATTGTACAGAAAAATGCGAGATGATTTTCTAAAGTTGCAATAGTTAATACATTCAAACAGCTGTAATTGATTTATTTAACATATAAGTGGTTTTATATGTTTGTATGAGTAATCTTTATTTATGCTTTGGAAATTAGTTCAGGTGAGAAAAAAAAAATTTGATATATGCTACTCCTGTTACAAAGTTATGTAGAGTAATGATCTCTTCTTTGTATGTCATCCAGAGTAAAATATTTTAATTAACTACATTCATGTCAATAATCTAAAATTATGTGACTAGCAAAAATCTCATTTATACATATTTATAACAGTTACATAAAATATATTGACATTGTGCTGTCCTGAGGTTGAAGACAATATAAAAAATATTGGTGATGGCCTCCACTCCGCTATTTGCCCATCTGAGTTGGAGGCGTAGATCTTAGGGCATTTAGGGCTCACATGGCTGTACCACAGGACAGTGCTGATGCTTACCCTCTTCCACTCCCTATCCAGGCTAGGAGCACGCCTCATACACTCGCACACACATGCACTTGTGGATTGAAAGAGACTAAGTTTCAGGCATTTACTAGGTCATGTTTCCAATACAGAATTAAGTTACCAACTTACATGGGTAATTTTACACTTCCTTCAGCGCTCTTCAACAGGTGTGCAAACTGCATATGAGTGCACTAATTAGGATTTATTCTGAAGGGAGAAGAAAGCAGAAATTAAACCTTAAGACATCTGGAAAAATTTGCAAAGTTGAGATAACCCACAGCCACGTGAGTTATGAACCAGTTGCCTAAGCTGATGGCTACACATTAAATTTAAGCACTGATCAAATCAGCTAAAAATCAATGCTGACTGAGTAAAGGCATGTGCAAGAGAGGGAGAATGAAAAGGTTCCAGGATGAATTAAGGTAACAGAGAAATGTTGCATAAAGTTGCACAAAGTAGGTAGCGCCCTCATGTAAACATAACCGGCCATGCTAAATGCATAATAACACTGAGGTGAGTGTTGCGTGCACTGGCCACATGACGCACATGCAGGAAGCACTAGCATTGCATAACAGCGAAATTCAAAATACTAATTTAGACACAGTTCCCTTAACATTATTACAATGTGTAGGCAACTTAAACCTTTGCATGTGAATCATGTAAACAATGACACTATCACTTAGAAATGACATAATTAATCAACCACACATAAGCATTTGTGTAAACTCTGGTTTGAAGGGTTGCAACCCTGATGTTTGAATTACTGTGCCTGCATATCTCCCCTGGAAACAACAAACACGTAACCCTTGGCATGGCAATGAATCTGTTCTGGCTGTTAACTGCTTAGTTCTTATGGTCTGTGTGGCTAAAGCATATAAAGGGACGGCAGAGCCCTGCATCCTGGTTCCCTTTCTTGTCTTCGCACACCTCTCCTACCTAACCCTGTCTGCATGTTTGCGCATCAGGATTTGGCTAGGGCCAGAGGAAGTATGGCGACAAAATAAATACATAGATAAATTATATACTTCAACAGGTTTAGTAATGTTGTTAGTGCATTATTGCTTTAAGAGGCACATGATCAGTGTAGTAGCATGTCACATTTATTCTTTTCTATGTGAAACTGCTAGATTTATTCTTAATAAATATGTTTATCTACAAAAATAACTTTAAATGTTTTTTCTAGGTTAATGTAACTTACGATGTAAAATTCCTTGTGGATCCACACTCGTAATTAGAAAGGTTCTGGAAATGAGCAAACACATATACATTTTAAAAGAAGCTTGGTCACTCCATTGTTCTAATGCTATTTAGAGATGTAGGCACAAAATGGGTTATTTTAGCCCACAGATCACAAAAGCATAGTAATATGTTAATTTAAAGGACAAATATTCTTGCTCAAAGAACCTGGAATTTACAACATTGTGAATTGTTGATGGTTTTTGTTATGTTTTATTTTATGCAAAATAGGCAATCTGTCCAACTTCTGCTGTGTAACATGCCAAACCAGCATGGTTTATCCTATCATAACAGTACTTTTTTTCATCTAAGTAATTGAATGGGTGAAGCATTTTAATATATTTCATTGCCATTCAAGAAATATTTCTGTTTCTAAATATATCCAGAAAGAAATAACATTACGACCAGTACTAGCAAATAAATATTTTACAGCGCTGCACTGATTACCCAATTTTTAATTATTGCACTTACAGCCTGCAGTTTGATAGGTACCTTTCCTTGCAGGAACTGTTTACAAATATTAATAAATTGCAACTTCATCTTTTAACATAATTAAATGTTAATATATTGTACACATGCTTATTTATATCATAAGCAGTATGTAGTTTTTCTCATCTATTCTCAGTACACTTTATTATATTTATATAGTATAGCCAATCAAAGAACATTAAATTATACTTTGTAACACTCTTTTCCCTGAATACAATTACACTTTATAAAATTCTTTTTGAACATTTAAACATTGCTTAACAGTGAGGAGAAAAAAAAAGATAATTTTGTACCCAGCATCAGACTATTCTTTTATGTTATAAACAACAAAATTAAATCCAGTAAAGGAAAATGAGGTAATATAAAAAGAGTTACTAATTATCGGAGTTGAATACAGCAAAGACAAATCTTACTTATGGGTCATTCCGTACGAAACCTCCGACGGTGGTTGCATGACCATTTGTTTATATTACGAAACGTTTCACATATATTCCTACACACATTGGGACTTCAAAACCAATATTTATAAAAATTTTGTTGCCATATTGTTTTTTGTACAGCCATTTTTGCAAATTTGTGCACACTAGCTTATGCCAATATTTACATTTACTTAACCAGTTAAGGCATAATAACTATTTGAGCTAGAACCTTGAATCAACAACCATTGTGATACTAATGAAATAAGCTTTAATTTGAGTTAAACATTTACGATACTCCATCCCCTTATTCCTTAAATTCTGATTTGAATATTAGGGTAATTTTTATGAAAATATTAATCTTTGAAGAAAAAAAAATGTAAGGATGGGGAACAATATCCGAGCTGATAATTTTCCTTTGAATTCCCATCTACTCAATGAGAATTCTCTCATTTTGAATTTTTCAGCCCCTCCCAAAATTTTTGTAAGCTGTTAAACATTGCTTTTTGGTTGAGTTTATCAAATTTTGAGGTTTTATATCTCTGGTGGGGGAGCTTCAAAAATTACAAAATTCACTACATACATACTTATAGGAGAACAACATTCAGTTAAAATTACAAGTTTGATATAATACTAATAAGGAAGTTACAGGACTTGAAATATCACTGAAAATCAATACTTTCAACTTGGCACCTCAACTGCGGCAAGTGGCTGTGATTAGATAGTAAATGTTTCTCTAACTACGTTAGTTGTGAAGTAGTATGTGACAGTGTTTCTGAAATGTTTTAAGAGCATCCTGTAGCTGATGTGAGCTCCAAAGCTGTTAGTTTTCTTAAAATCTTGGAATTATCTCCATTGCTGAAATAATAGACTAAGTGCTGAGAAGCAAACTCGTACACTGTTTCAGAAATCAAAAATTGTTTCTAATTCCTTTAAAAACAATTAAGTTACTGGTACATATTTTCCAGTCAATGTACAAGCTCTAGATGAACAAGAAATTATTCCTGCCCCTAACTTAGTTGAATAGTATATATAACCTCTTAATTGATAAATTAAAAGACAAATGTAGGATCTCTAACAAGGAAAATTAAGTAAAAATAATGAGTTTATTGCCCAGTTGTTGGTCAAAGGAAATTATATGTTGAGAATTCACTGTTTCTGAGCACTTGGTTAGAGTGACTAGAAAACTCATTAAAAAGCAAGGAATTCTCCCAGACGTAGGCAAAAAAAAAAGAGGTCACACAATTAGTGAGGAAGTAGTCCATGTTGAAATGTTATATATTTAAGCGATAGTGCAGCAAGTCAGTATAAGAACAAAAATAATTTTATCAGCGTTTGTCATCATTTCAAGGATTTTCATCTTTAAGAAGAATGGTACTGTTTCGCTTCAGCGTACAGCAAAAATGCACGTGATAGCATTGGTGAGACAACAAAGCATGAAGCAAGCATAGCAAGCCTTCGGAGAGTTTCAGGAATCCCATTTTGTCACCAAAGGAGTTGCATTAGCTCTGTTCAGAAAAGATCCCCAGCATTTTACACATTTTTGTTTCTGGCATGTCAGTGAACAAGAGATGGAAGAAAGGCATGGAAGGTGCAAAATTTCACCTCATACAAGAGAAAAACAAGCTCAGATGCTGCAAAACTTCAAATTAAGTTTATTTTGAAGATCATATAGTGACTGAAACGAACTTACGTAGCATTCTAACACTTGAAAATAATAATTACATGTTTTATAATGCACAATATTGAAAACAATAATGTGTTGGTAAAGTTCTTCCATCCTGCAGGGCCACAAACATCTTTTAAATTATCAGCATGTGATACTGCCTTGAGTGTCTGTCTCCAAGATTTTAAGAAAACTAGCACCTTCAGAGCTCACATCAGCTATAGGATGCTCTTAAAACATTTCAGAAAAAATGGTCTCGTACTACTTCACAACTAATGTAGTTAAAGAAACATTTTCTATCTAATCACAGTCACTTGCTGTAGTTGAGGTGCCAAGTTGTAGGTACTGATTTTTAGTGATATCTCAGGTACTTAACTTCCTTATTAGTATAATATCAAACTTGTAATTTTAACTGAATGTTGTTCTCCTGTAAAGCATTGTATGTAGCAAATTTTGTAATTTTTTGAGCTCCACCACCAGAGATATAGTACCTCAATCTTTGATAAACTCAATCAAAATGCAATGTTTAACAGCTTATAAAAAATGTTGAGAAAGGCTGAAATATTCAAAATGTTCTGAGAATTCTCATTGAGTAGATGGGAATCCAAAGGAAAATTACCAGCACTGATATTGTTCCACTTCCTTAAAATTTTTTCGTTAAATATTAATTTTTTCCCAAAATTACCCTAACATTCAAAGCAGAATTTCAGGAGTACGGGATTGAAGTATGCTAAATGTTTATAACTCAAGTTAAAGCTATTTTATTAGTAACACAACTGTTGTTGATTCAACAGCTCTAGCTCAAATAGGTATTATGCTGTAACTGGTTACATAAACGTCAATGTTCGCATAAACTTGTTTGCACTAAATTGCATAAATGGTTGTATAAGCAATAATAATTAGGCATAATAATTTTTATAAAAACTGAATTTGAAGTGCCAATACGCATAGGAATATATGTGAAACATTTAGTATTTTTAAAAAATGGTCGTGCAACCAAATAATTTTTTGTCGGGTGATTTCACATGGAATGACCCTTATACAAAAGTTAAGCTAGAAAAAAATTAATTACAGAAGTTAGTTACTGCTAAGTACTTGGCTTGCAGCCTTCGAGTCCAAAACTTTTCATAAATTTGAGAAATGAAGGCTTGTTCAATGATTTCTTGAGTCAATCAGCAGCATGGTCAAGAGAACTGATAAACTTTATTTTAATAATCCTTTTTTCAAAAATTTTTAGTGATGAAATGGTGAAGATTGTCCACCCTAACTTTCAAGAATAAAGAAATGTGTCGACCCGGATTCGGGAGGCAACCTAGTGGACCAAAATTTACTTCCATGTTTGTGTTTTAAATCCACCGTTGTACAGTTTTACAACATTATGGTGTCTAGTTTACAAATATAATTCACCAGTAAATTTGGAAGATTGTGTAAATTTTAATGTTTAAATATAGTGTTTTTGCTACTCCTTGATTATGTTTGTTTGAATTGTAATTTAGACTCTTGCAGTACTCATGTACTACGTTAAAATGGAACTTGCTTATGAAGTATTTTTCCTATAGTTTAGACATGCTGTAATTTCAGATAATTCGCCGTGCCAGCTTGGATGAAAAAATCTTGTGTGTGGTAAAACACAGGCAAGGGCATAAATGTCCAACAGCCTGGATTGTAGTTGTCATGGTGGCTTGGGAGGGTGTACCATCCACTGAAGCAGATCGAGCTTACAGTTTACTGACGCACAAGTTAAACAGGTAGATATAACTAATATAAATAATATTTTTTAATGACATGTTGATTTCAATTTAAAAGATTCAGTACATTATTTGGTAGTTCACTAAATTTGTAGTATAAAGTAATATATTTTACAAAAGAAGCAGTGGTAATATATCTGTAAAACATTACTGCTCTGTGTTAGACAACTACCAAGCTTAGTATGATATATACTCTAGTAGTCAGTAGGTGTTTAGGAGGAAAATACTTTTACAGTATAAATAATAATTTATTTCCTTACAAATATAAACTACAGTAATGAAAAAAATGATAAATAATTATAGTATACATTATTATGATATTAAGAAGTGTGTAGTCTCAATTACAGTAAGTGAAATACATTGTTTAAATTATTTAAAGAGCTTGTGTGGTCATTTCGAGCATCAGTATATGATCTTTATCATTGTACTCTGTAATAGAGCTGTCCAGAACTAATGGAAACAAGGGACATGTGTCTAGGTGCCCATGGTCTGAGGAGGGGTCTGACTAAATATCAGAAAAATATGTAAAAACGTTTATTAATGTAATAAAATATTGTGAGCTGTTCTACATTTTTGCTATCTTCTGTAACAGTACTGAACGGTACATCAATAAACCTAACAAAAGTGAACTGGAGAAGTAAAATTCTTCCCAAAATTTTCAAAGCTATAGTGTGCAAAAAAAATTCACAGCCATTATCTCCTGTCCTTGGCCTAGGCTAGTGCATCCCTCACTTGGCAACAGATGTGATTAGACTCACATGACTTGGTGTTTGAGCAGAGTAGACTTTCTCAGATGATTTTTGGTATCTTTGTGTGAATATTTTGGCCATGTTTTGTTTGGCCATAGTTTTAAAATTGACTCATGAATTCAGAATTTTAAGAATTTTCAACTTACTGTAGATACTGTTAACTTTGTGATGTCACATTGTTAAACTTCATCCTTGCTTACACGTTGGTTCGGCAGATGCTATATTCTAAACAGGGACAGAAACATACCCCGTATTGCCACCAGATGCGACTGTTCACACAGGGAAAGGTACAAGGACCTTCGTGAAAACACAGTGTGACAAGTCAGCTCAGATGAAGTTATGACCCATCGCGATGTTGTAGGTCAGTGGTTCTCTCCAAGAACCACCTCCACTCCAGCCAGCAGTCTCCAACACAGCAAACAGTAGAACTCTTCTTGACCCCATGTGCCCAATTGTGTGTTTATTATTCCAGGACACGTTATTCAGGTTCTAAATATTGTTACCATTTCAATTGAAATAAAAGTCCCAAAAATATTTCATGTTGTTTTAATTCTGATATGGCACAGCCATACATGACTGATACCTTCCGTCTACCAACTGTAGCCTATAGAGAATAAAAGTCTTGAACTCAAATTAATGCATACCGGATTATACAATGAGATGATATGAAACACGGCACACAGAGAAATTCTTGCTGCTTATCACATAGAAGAGAAGTGCCTCAGCACTCCACACTCAAAATGGCCTCCCTATGCGAGCAGAAACAATTTGGATAAAAAATAAGGTAAGTGTTCAAACAATTCTTATGATATCATTTAAAAATAGAGTGAAGGCCCAAGCACCTCTTGGTTAAGTTTCTCACTCCCGAATCATATCGAAAATTATTTGGGCCAGCAGCACATTCAGATACAACCTATATGGTCCGTGGCACAATTATTTCTGCCAACATTTTCTTGCAGTTCGAGCAGCAGCCCACATGCACGTCTATTCACACCCGCTGCCCAACACATTCTGCCAAAAAAATGCCGAGGCCTGCGCGTGCATCCTGGAAACTACTGTGCAGCTTCCTTTTGGCCAATCACGAGCCTCCAACCAACTGAAGCTTCTAAACACTCCTCTCTTAACATAGACACCTACCTCCTACAGACATGCACTAACATATCTCAAACTTCCATGAACCACCATATTTACAACAGACCTGCTGTTCATGTTAACACTAAATAAAATTCAACAAAACCAAGCTACTATACCTCATTTCCTGGCCATAGGGCCACAACAGTGCATTTTACACCCTAATTTAAATGAAATCCTTAAAATTATTTCTACAACAAATTAAATCAATGAAAATAAATCCTTCATTTACTCAGTACAGCTACCTTTGGAAATACATAAAGAAATTACAGTGAATGGTTATAGTATTTAAGTACCTACAATAGTTAAAACTGAATAAAAATAAATTTAAGTTCTTAAGGCCACACCTGCTAGTTTTAACAGTTATTTGTAAATATTTATTTTAAAGCAAGATAATGTTCATATCAAAGAATCCCTACATAGAATTGTTACAAATATATCATAACTTGTACTAGTTTTTTTTACTAGCAGTAATCCTCATAGTTTTCCAGATTTTTGCACCCAAAATATCACCAATTTTGCTATGAAAATAAGCCAAAATCAAGTACTATTATAATTTTTTGACAACGAACAGTATATTATTTCGCAAAATCCCTATATAGAATTGTGCAGTATATGATGCTAGTAGTTGTAAATATTTTCAAAGTAATCCTTTAAGGGCTCGTGGCACATAATCTTATACCCTATCTTTTTAATGTTAATTTTCAAATTTTTTTTTTATGAAAAACTATTAATGACATGTAGCTTAAACTGTGCCAAATTAAAACTATACTTATATATGTTATTTCTATCTTTTGCGAATCATATTATCTTGTAAGACTTTTCTTTAATAATGAAAATTCTAACTATCAGTTTTGGATGCAACAGTACTACAAACATTGATAATTGCAGCCATAAACAAATTTTTATCTGAAATGTATAGACAAAAATAATAATATTAATGTTATGATGTTAATTATATTTCATTGGAAGATAGGTATTAACAAGTATTCTTGTTGTTGTACATTAAACGGTTAGTTTCAATTGCCACGATACTCATAATGGAAATACGGCGTTCTTATCCTCTGCAAACTAACAGGCGAAAGCTCTGTCCGTTCTCGCTAAGCCTCCCTCGCTTCTCAGCCACCCCAGGGGGGAGGGTTCACAAAAGGTGTTTACAAACACATGCCTCGCACAGACAAGACATTTCCAGGCTTGGTTGCTGTCAGTAAATAATAGTACATAGTTTTTGTTGTGGCAACTGTGCAGCAGTTTGGAGTGGGATAGTATAACTTGACTTATATTTGCATCTGCTGAAAGCATTTCTCCAACTATGATATTTTTTTAAAAACTAATATACAGTTTATAAAATATAAATTCCTTTGTGTTTACGTATAACCAAATTTGCAAAAATATTTGTATGTATGTTTTGAGATTCTTTTTTTAACTTTATTTTTACCTAATAGTTACTTCCTATATGTGGTAGTTAAATTAAAAATGACTGACATACTATTTATAATTAAGTACATTTTACATCATCATCATGTTCAATTTCTTTCTCGTCAGTTTCAAGAGCGTATATCCAGGATGTTTGGGAACTCACTGTAAATATTTCAGGAAGCGGTATCGTGTGAAAATTGAATTATGTATAGTTTATTAAAATTTATATTGGAGAGATCCGTCCCTGAAACTCGAGTTTATGTAGAGAAATTTTTCAACATATTGGAATAGACGTTCAAATAATAACAATTTTTAAAATGAATTTATGTCTAATCGAGATCTACATTACGAAACCGTCCCCTACAAACAAAAAAGGAGGCGTTACCCCTCTAAAATTGTATTATTTACCAGTATATGGTATGATAATTAGATGCAGTCATAGTAGCCAGTAAGTGCTAATTAAGGGCTTGTTTTTTCAGACTGGTGCCAATAACTCAAATATTTTTTAACCAAAAGTTTTGAAAAAATGTGAGTCAATTTGCAATCACACGATGCACAGTACTGTGGACGCATTTTGTAAAATAATGTACCATTTACCAGCAAAAAAAATAATTTCCTTAATTTTTGCTTATTTTCACGACGAAAAACATGGTACTTTGGGTGATGAAATCTAAAAAACCGTTCAGTATAATTCTACAAAAAAATTCATCTACAAATTACAACATATAAGTGTCAAAACTGTGCAGCGAAATTTTGATATGAGTATTAGGTAGCAATAAAAAAAATATTTTCGAAATCACTGCAAAACTCAGTAACAAGGCCTCAACTAAATTCATAAATATAAAATTCTAATAATGAGGTTTTCTTAAACAGATTAAAAAGTATAAAAAAATCATTCTAGTCCCTGCAGGTAGCTAATCCCAGGGCCGCCGACAGGAATTGTGGGCCCCTGGGCAATTTAATTTCTAGGCCCCCCCCTTATTTTTTATCATTAAACAGAAACTAAACATGGAACACTTTGGCAAATAAAATATTTACTTAACATGCGAAACATATGTTTGAGAATTAACATTCAAAAAATAAGATTATAATGTAATTAAATAAATAAACAGTAAGTTTAGGCTAAATAACACTTATATATACATAGGCCTGAAGTTTAAATACTCAAAAACATGAAACTGTTTTTAGCGATGACTTACCATTACATTGACATAGAAACCCTTTGAGTAAGCAATACAAATCATAGTCCTTTTGCATTTTTTGTTAGACACCACAGTATTTCAAAACACAAACATTTATAAATTTTTAGACAATAAAGAATAACAATTCTTAGAATTTTTTTTTTGTAGATTCAAATTCAGCTATCCATTACAAATCTATTTTTCGGGCCTTAGACAAAGCAAAATCATTGATAATATCATCATAGTTCCAATTGCGGCCGCAAAATATTAACTACTTCACGTTGTGAATCGCAGCTAGAACTTGGTTTATTTATGACATCATTTTCAACATTCACTTTAATACTAACATCAAACAGTGTCGTACAGCCTTTTTTACTGACCTATAATTTTTTTTCTCGTTCCTTTCGTTTCTGGGCTCCTGATTTATGCTTGTAATGTTCCATGTTCCCTCTTCACAAACACTCGCAATTCGCAAACTCAAGACAGTACCTATTGTTAAATAATAAAACTATATATTCAACGTCACCTTTAAAACCATTAACAGAAATGTTTCATCGTGAATATGCACACACCTACAAACACGCGCGAACAAAAAGTAAATAAAGACTAGGCGTAGCAAATGTAGACCTACGCGTGCGGTGCAGGCCCGCGAGATGAAACAGGGTGAGGGAGGTAACGGGTGCAGCTCAGACAGACAGCAGACAGCAACAGGTGACACTAATCCCCATTGGCGCCGGGTGTGGCTTGTAGGAAGGAGGTGGGGAGGGACATCTATTGTGCTGTTTATTCCGGCGATTTCTGCTGTTCCGCAAGAACTTAGGTGCAGATATAGAATCTTCCTTGTATTTCATATTTCCGTGTATGTGTTTTTTTTTAGTTTTTTTATTGGTAGCTGGTTTTTGTTTTAACTTTGACCGGGGCCCTTCATCCTCTCGGGCCCCTGGGCATTTGCCCATTTTGTCGCCCCCCCTCCCTCTTTCGGGGCCCTGGCTCATCCCATGCAGATTGTACTGATATTTTTGTCTGTGAATTTTTAATAGACTTGCCTCTGAAGATCCTAGCAAGATTTTAATAAAAAAAAACGTGGGGTAGCATGTAATATATAACTGATGCATAAATAGATGCCAAAGACATTAAGAATTTCATTGCGTTCCAAGTTATATAAGTTGTGTGAGTTTTCTCTGTAACAGCAACTCCATCACTATTATCTACCACATGCATTCCACATTTTTCGTTTTGAATACCTATGCCTATTCCAAGTATTTTTATTACTATGAAAAATTCGTATTCACAAAATTTTCAGGATAATCTGTAAGGGGAAAGGAATATGCATAGGGTTATAATTATATATGGTAATAGGAGAATTTATTATAAATCTTTCAGTTAATTTTACAAATGTGGTATATTTTCTATTTTAATCATAAATAATTTACTAAAAATACACAAACCAGAAGAGTTGCAAGTTGTTTGGGACACGATAGATTATTGTTAGAAATGATAAAAAATCACATGAATATTTTGTGCCAGCATATTCTCCAAAACAGTATAGCGCCCTGCACCTTGTTTGATTGGACGACAGTTGTATGTCACAGTTTAGCTGTGGTCAGACCACTCGGCTCCCACCAAGACCATCCGGGTTCGATTCTCTGTGGGGTCATTCTCAGACAGGAATGTTGAAAACGACAGACATTGCAGTTTTCCAGTGGGTTTTCTTGAAGATCTCCCTTTTTTCTCGACTTTCTTATTACGTCGCTTCCCCATTACAGGGCTTCATTTCATATCATCATCCTTGAGGGCGTGTAGATGCCTGCAGGCACCTAGTTATAAATCTGTACTCAGAGCATGATAACCTGCTCTCGGATACCCATCCCATACCTGGTTTGCAGAAATACAGTAGATACAGTATCTTCAGTAGTGTCACAAACCCAGCTTCAATAGTTCCACTAGTACAAAATTTAAAAAAAAATTTAAATTTTAGCAAAATATGTTTTATTTGCAGTACAATGAGAGTTCTAGTAACAGAAATAAAAAGAGGTTTACAAGTATTTTATGGTCCTCAAATGTTTTTTTTTCTCTTTCGCGTCTGTATAAATTTAGCTAGGAAAAATTCAGTGAGAAAATATCTGTCCTAAAATTGTGTCTGCATCAACTAAAAAATGAAAGAAAATGAGACATTTTTCTAAACATTTGAAAATTAATACAACCGGAAGTTATGATCCAAATTCAATGTTCTAACTTTTAATTGTGTGTTTTTCAGAGTGCAATATTGACAAAATTTTCAACATAAATAGCACCAATATTTTAAACAACGTATAAATTTTGTTATATTTGCCAATGGTCCTAAATTAGTGACGCATACTGTACATGTATTTCTCGTCCGTAAGAAATTTTTTATTGCTTACTTGAAGTGAACAAAATAAATGGTTGGAAGGAAAAATAAATTAAGAGTTATGAAGGACCGTTGTTACTAGTGCAAAAAAATTGTCTGTTATTATAGTCATTTTCTTTGTGTTCCAAGCATAGTTTGTTGTACTGTTAAGTCGACTAAGAGAAACTGTCGTGATAGTTAATTTTATTTTTGTACGTGTAATTTCTTGTCATCAAGACTTTTGTTTTTGCTAACAAAATTCTTGAGTTATGTTTTATTGTTTGTGCATACAAATTTTAATTTAAATACTAATTTTCTCGATGATATTTGGTTTAACTGCTGTACTGTTGTAAGTGAAACTGTCTTGATAACTGGCTATGGTTTGCACGTATTTCTCTTCAACAAACAATTTTGCTATTACTGATATAGCCGAAAGGAAAAGAAATTTATGAGTTGTGATGTAAATGTTTTGTTTGTGCATACAGATGTTAGATTTTATAGTCAAGTTCTTCATGACATACCAATTGACGGCTGTACTGTTATTACGACTCCAAGTGAAATGGTATTGGTCATTTGTTTCAGTTGCCATATGTAATTTCTTGTCATCAAGAAATTTTGTTATTGCCGACTTAGTGATCAAAACAAATGGTTGGAAGAAAAAATTATGAGTTATGATGTACATTTCTTTTTTGAGCATACAGATTTCTGTATTTTGGTTATGTTTTTCATCACATATAGTTTGACTGCTGTACTGCTATTAAGACTTTAAGTAAAATTGTCTTTGTAATGAGATTCAATATGTACATGTAATATAATGCAATTAAGATATTTTGATATTTTTGTTTTGAATGTATAAAAAAAAAACAGTCGGAAGAAGAAAACTTTGAATAATGACATACAGTCATTTGCGGTAACTTTGTACCATTTTTGAGTAACATTGTACCAGGGATTTTCTTTTACATAATAGCTTTCTGGCATTCAACCACTATGCAAAATTTAAGGTTAACAAATTTATTCACCTAGAACACAACCTTATTATTCAATTCTGAAATACTTCATTTTAAATTAAACTAGGCTGGTGGTACAAATTTGCCCTGACCGGTACAAAGTTACCCCAAATGACTGTACATTTGTTATCAGTGCATAGAGATTTCCATTTTTACGGTCATGGTCATTAAATACAGTTTTATTGCTGTTTTCCTTTATTGCGCCAAAGTACAATTGTTTCACAATTAGTGTTTGCTTATTCAGGTAATTTCTCGTCATTAAATTTTGGTAATTGCTGACTTTAAGTATGGTGTAAGTCATTTAACTGCTGACATAAATTAATTATTTGTAACTTAATGTGATTGCCTTTTACCTAATGTAAATAATTTAATGTATGTCACGATTTAAATTTTTATCCTGCAAATGTAACTTCTATTTGCGGAGAAAGTGTCATAATTATGATTATTATTAGTAGTAGTAGTAGTAGTAGTAGTAGAAGTAGCAGTAGTATTGTATTCATTACTGTTACACTGAATAAATTTAAAATTAGTCAGACGTAAATAGTATTTTTGCTTTAGGCACAATATGCGCTGGAAATGATTTTAATATTTGTCATATTTTTAAGTGTGACTACTGAATAAAACATTGTTGCGAAAGTATAATGTTCTGCGCTTTAATCAGACAAAAATATTATTTCACTATATTTTTTTAAGTGTTCACCTAGATGTACTTATTTTGCACGTCCAGGTTGGCATATTTTGCCCGTCCGAGGCCTAGAAGGGCGGAAGCGCTTAGGGTGACAGAGCATGCACATCACGCCCCATCCTAGTCTCTAAGCACAAGTCACAGAACTGGTGTGTATTCTTCTCGTCTATAGCTCGCCTGTGCGAGATATTCAGTCATAACCGTACCATTTCATGCGATAATATTTAAAATAAATCTGCAGTACTTGCTTAGTTATGGTTTAAAAATTCTTCATTATCATTCCTAAAAAGGATCTAGAAAACACCCATTTGCATCATTTTCGGCTGCAAAAAAAGAGCTTTAAATATGAGGGGAGGGGGAATGATTCACACAAGTGTTATGTTCTTTGAATGATATTCTTAAATAAACATCACTCAAGTACCTTTAACAGTTTTACTGTTACTTCTTTCGACCAAAGCGCTGCACATTGCTCTGCGGCTTGGACAGGTGGCCAACTTTAACGTTCACTTGTGTATTTAGTAATAATTTTCCACACAAAATACATTTAAAAGGTAATGATTGATATGAGGATATGTTTCATGAGCACAACGCAGACATGCTAAACAGCCGCGTATTTAAGTCTAAAGCTGCCACCCGTGTTGAGATTATTTTCCTTCTTGTCTGGTAGCCAATCTTATCATGCAGGCACAGGACAAGCCATGTGACCCTGTGTCCTAAACACCCCTCCCCCCTTTAACTTCCACCCTAGGCGACCCTCTGGCATGATCCCCGGAGGCCGGAAAACATTATTCTGTTGAATAAGTACCTAAGTCGGCCTACCAGGTATACGGCTACATGGGCAGACCCTATGTGATGCTAGCCAACTTCTATAGCATCTTAATTAAGAAAGTTTTGAGTTTTAGTGCTACCTATCATGGCCTTAACGAAAAAATATGGTCAGTAAACTAATAGTAGCAATTTGTTTGATGTTTTTATAAAGGTGAGTGTTAAAGATGACTGTGGTAACATTAAGGTTAGTTACAGCTGCATGCATAACATATATACATCTGTATGTATGTAAGTTCGTGTGTGTGTGTCTATATATATAATATCTCTCTCTCTGTGTGTATACATACATAAATACATACATATATACATGCATACACATGCATGCATACATACATACACATGCATGCATACATACATACATACATGCATACATACATACATACATACATACATACATACATACATACATACATACATATATACATATATACATACATACATACATACATACATACCATACCATACATACATACCATACATACATACATTTGTACATGCAGTAAGTCCTCGGCTTACATCAGGGCTTACATTCCTGAAAAGTGTGACTTAAATAGAAATAACGCAAATTGAGTCATCCGACAAACTGCTGACTGCCTACAGCCAGCTAAACACATCAAGTCTGTCTTCTGGCAGCGCATCCATTCAAATATACCACCATGTGAGCTTATCAACAGCAAACAATGAAATGATAATGTGGAAAACTAGTCCAGTATTTACCAGCGTTTTGGTATGGTTATTTTAACCAGTGGCTTTACATTTAACAACTGGCTGGAATATTTAACAATCAACATCGACATGTATCATTAAGATCTATGTGGCTGTTTAAAAACATATTTTTATTTCTCCTTTCATAAAAACCAGTAAGATATTGCAGCAAATATTAAGTTGCATGAAACAAAAGAGTTATGAATGATGCCCACATTCTGCATTTAATATATAAAGAAACAAAGTGGTTTAGTGCTTCACACCATGTGAACAAGGTGATGTCTAGATACGTCAAGCAATTGTTATTGTGATCAATGCATCTGTTTCCTGCTGTGTCATCTTTACTAAACAGAGTTGCTTTGCACAAATATATGAGCACACGAAGACGTAACAGTGTCTGCATCTGGCAGTGTAACTTGACCTACACTCCGACTCACTGCTGACGGCCTGGCTGGTAATGCATGGCACCCAATGAGCTGCGGTTACACCACGGGTGTCCGGTGGTGTGAAATAATGGGTGTGCACATACACATGTGGAAACACACATGCAGACATAATAAATATTTACAAAATCTTATAACGCACGCTGTCTCACACAAGTTAACAGAGACAGGTAACGACAATAATATAACACAATAAATTAACTGATTAATTTTGAGCAACATCTACATTAAAAGTAAATCTGATCATGATGTGACATGTGAAAACTAATTTTCACAAGTATCAAAACAAATACGGAAAGAAGAAACTAAAAACAAAGACAACATCCTACCTTCCTGCATTCCTGATGCCCATTTTGGTGTTAAATTATCTGGCTTGGTTTGACACCGAAGCAGTTATTGCTTCTCCTGGAGTCGTGGAGAAATATTTTATTTAGTACACTAACTAATGCCTGTGTTTGTAGACCAAATTAATACGACAAAACTTAGCTAGCACACAAGCCAACTTCTAAGTGATAGTTAGAACATATTTTCACCATCATGTTTCTGGGTGCCATTTTATGTAAGTACGCAATATGAATTTAATGATTGTAATTTGAAATGGTAGATTGCTGATCAAGCCTGACATAAATAACACAAAATTTTATTATATGTTTTTAGTTTTTCAAATTTTTGGCTGGGCATGAGCCTATTAAAATATTAAAACTTGAAGCAATATGAAGCTGAAGCAATATGCTTTTACAAATGTAAATGCTACTAGTACACCATTATTTATTTGTAAAAAAATTCATTCTTCTGTTTTTCATCTGAGCAAATTTGTGATTGAAATCATGCATGTTGTTTATCATAGATTTTTTGATGGCCAACATTGCTAAAGCGGTTAGTCTTTATTCCCTTGAGGGTATAGAAGCACATTTCAGTTTCACTTGTTCTAGGCGTTGTTACAATAATACTGAGAAGATTATTAAGTTTAAGGAATATGTTCTGGTCCAGATTATTCCATAAAAGAAACTGGAATTTAGCCAAAGCACTGTCAGCTTTATGAAAGTCTTTTGAACTGTATGAAACTTTCATTTCTTTGCAAAGTTGCTCCTTTGACAAAAATGGGTATGTTTCAAGAGTGACTCAAAATTATTCTTCTCTAACTGCATTAGAAAACACTGGAAAACTGTTGAAACTATCAAGTGCCAGTTAAAGAAATCTCTATATCTTTAATACCAACAACAATTGTATTGCGTACCTCGTTAGCATTTGCAGTTATTGATGTAACTGATAATTTTCTCAGCTTGTTCCACTCAAGTACACATGTCTTACACCATATACATAGAAAGCTGTATGTAACTTTACGAAATGCTCAATACATGTTTTGATTTTTCCAGAATCAATGTCAACAGCTTTCAGTTATTTGAACCAAATATCAGCATGCTGCATAATATGGTGGAACAACTCAAGCCAAAACAAAAATATTGGATTGTGTAAATTAGAGACAAGCCACTGCTTTCTCGTTGTGGTTTGTCATCTATTTGCTCTGAATTACAGATGTCTTCTAAGCACTTATTCTGTAATCATATTATTCTTTTGCTGAAATATAGTGTTAATGCCCAAATATTGAAAACACATCTAGTGGCTGCCAGTCTTGTAATAACTTTTCCACAACTCTCAAGTAGTTTTGTTCCCTGTGAAGATCGAGTACAGAAGGTTGGAAAACCTGACAGGTTAAAAAAATATATTTTCACAGAACTGTTTATAGCTGCAGTATTTTGCAACATTAATTTAAACTGGTGAACATAGCAGTGATTGTAATACACATAAAGATACTGTTCTCTAATATTTGTTTGCACTCCATTAACACGACCACTCAAGGCGCACCATCTTAACACTGAGCAATTAATTTTGTCTTGTTGTATCCTAGTTGTGAGTCTACTTCTGAATAAACAGCTTCGTACATAGATTCAGCGTCTATGCATTCTGGATTTAAAAAAAAAAACCAAAATCTTTCAGAAATTCTAAAATTTTTTTAATATCTAAATACTATTACCATTTGTTGTGAAGTGTATACATCAGTAGTTTTATCAACCATTAGAGCTAAGTAACTTACTTGTTTTATTTCTTCTAAAATTTTTCCCCTGAGAACTTATAACATGCTTGAAACAGTTTATATTGGATTGTCTTTGATGTACATTTAAATACAGTGGCATTTTATAAATGATCTTTCATTACAATGTGAATAGAGCCAATTAAATTAACGAGGCCTTTAAAGACACCAGTATTTTCAGAAGTCTTGCTTTCAGCTTGCCCTTGTAATGCTTCAATTGCCCCACAAAATTTTTCACAATTAATTAGTCTACCAACAATATTTCTATTCTCATCCACTTTTTCACTATGTTTTTTTAGCAGACTATCTCTGAGCACTTTCAAGCTGTGTACTGATGTTTACTCTATCTAACAGTGGAAGTTCAATACAGGTATTTTTGTGAGCAAAGGAGTTTTCATGTTTCTTAATTTTCTTGCCCAAATGTATGAAGTTTTTGAAATCTAACTTTGTCCACGTACTATCTTCTGTATTACAAATCAGACACGGGAAAAAATGAAGCATTTGGTTTCACGCAGCCACATAGCCACTAGTGTTTGATGTAAATGTTTTTGAATTTACGTCTGAATATGTGTTTTTGTGTTAGGGTTTCCATTGTTTTTTTTAAAATGAGGTTGGTCAAGACCTGCATTTTCAATCACTAACTTTTCATAGTGTGTACATTAGTTTTCTGTTCACTAAAATTGTTTGCATGGATTACACGTCAGTGGTTTTGAAATATTGTACATGTTAGCTGTAGGCGTCAAATAAACACTGTCACATTCTCAAAATAATGTAAAATTTTTTAAATCAACGGACGCTTTATAACATGCCTGAGAAAAACCTTGTCCTGCATAGGTCACAGAGCCACACTCGACCATTTATTTGCCCCAGACATAAAAACTGAAAATGAAAGGTTCGTTTGGTGGCAGTGGAGTAGACGATGCTGGTGTCTACTCAACAATTTAGTAAGTGATAACTTATTCCTCTGATCAATACTACTATACGTGCTGAAAGTTGGAACTCCATTAATGTGCTGTGATAGGCTAGAAGAGCACAGTAATGCTGTGCACTTGTCCAATGTTAAAACTCCCATCAGGGGTGATGTAATTTATCCACGTGCATACACAAGTGAGCCGAGGCCTGTAGCCTTAGAAAGGCACAGATTGTGCAAAAAATAACAGACATTGGTTCTGTCTAATATAGATAAATATTAACTTTACAAAGTAAATACATGTACTGAGATGCAGCTTGTGGACTTTGTCATAAGTAGGGCTGCATACGATGAGGAGCACTGTTCCCCCAGTAAAAGGAGGGGTCTGGGAAAAAATTTGGATTTCAAGGTGCAAAATGGTGCTATTTTAGTAGTTCTTGTGTCTAAACATTGACAGGGTTGCCACTGATATTTTTCATTTTAATTCCCTGACTTTCCCTGACCCAAATGTAACAACCAAAAGTCAGTGATCGGCTGATACAAAAAATTAATATCGGCAGATCAGTGGATCGGAATATCATTAAAATTTGTGGATCGGCACAGCTCTAAAAAAAAATAGTAGATTTATGTGAGTAATCAATAATCAAGCTTATCTGATTATTTTATTTGCAGCTCGTGTTCTGTTCCTAAATACTTTAACTCCGTCTAATCGGAACTGCACCAACGCATAACCTTCTTTGCCAATTCTGGTAGATCATGTGAGTTTTGGTTGATCACAAACTTCTACCTGCTTCCACCGACAGAAAAGGCTCATCGAAGAGTCGTGTTTATTGATGGGTTATAAGTAGCATACAATACTAGAAGATATTATAATAGCATATAAATAACGAGCAGACCTGATATGTATCGTAAATGGTTAAACGACCTCTGCAGTGTATCTTTGTGGGGCATTATTTTACCTCTCGTTGTACGAGTTTCTTAGACGTTATCAGGATTCTGCTGTTAAACATTGGGTTTTAATTTGATGTAAGTGCGCAACTCTTTGATCACTCTGTATTTCTAATAAGACAAATTTAAAAAGTTAAGCAAATTTGAGCATTTTTTCATACACGTGTTGACGTAGCTCATAACATACCAATATGTAAAAATTTTGAAACTCACAAAAATCTAGTCCCGGCTTGTCTACAAAATAAACCAATACGCTAATTTTTTCAAACACTGATGTGTTCTTAGGTGAAGTCGGTGAAATAAAAAATTGCAGACATTGGTGGAGTTAGCGATGTACAGTGAACCCTCGATAACTCTGACCTAGATGTCCCGGACTTCGGATAACTCTGACAGAATTTCAAAAAACAAAATTAAATTATTTTTTGGTCAAAAATCATAAGAAAATTATGTCTGCCTCGTTTAAATCCATTATGTTTTATTTAAAAACAGTATTAAGCTTTAAAAGCAGTTGCTCATTGCTAAGTAGCCTTTAATAATCCCACTGTAAAATATTTGGCAAGTTCCGTGTGGTTAAATGTTGCTAGCGAGGCGTGTGAGTAGAGATGCAACTCAGCAAGCGCGCGAGTGGAGATGCAACTCAGCAGGCAGACCTCGCTTCTTTATCTTTGTCCCTCTTCACTGCACGAGCCAGACATGCACGTGAGTCATAAATAAACATTTCAGTGTGATGCTGGTAAATTGGACGGTAGCTACAGGTCACAATGGCACCTAAAGGGAAATTTATTTTGTTCTGGTATGTGCGATAAATTCAAGATTGCAAAACAATTTGTTCCGGACATTAATAAAAAAAATTAAAAGCCATTGGTTTGCATTGCAATGTAGGCAGTTGGTGAGAGGGTTTTACGGCCCTTTAATGTCGTCTTACAAGCCGATGAGGATGAAGTGAGGTGAAAAAACAACACAACATCCATTACCGAGCAAGGATTCGAACCCAGGGCCTCTCGCACCGTAAACTGGCGCCTAACCCACTATGCTAGAGGCCAGTGCGATATCTAAAAAAAATAGGTCTTAATAAATTATAAAAAAGGGGAGGGGGCAGAAAGAGGCTTCTGCCCCGGGTCGTAAATTCTAGAGTACTTCGCTTTTGAAAAAGTTAAATGGTTAAAATGAATGGGCTTTTATTGAGTTCCCGTTAATGTTGATGATATCTGTGATATTTATTTTAAGTGTAATGAGTGTGTAAAGATATAACTGATCTATGACTACGCAGCCAAGGTAAGATAGTATGAAGGGAGGCCTACAAGCTCACATTATCGCTTCAACCACGGCCGTGACTTCACCTAAACAAAAAAAAAAGGATGAAAGGTAGACTGAGAGTTACGTTGCTCCTTGCCTCGTAGTCTAACAAAGAGGCCCTGGAAAAAACAATTTCTCGTAGGACATGCTGATGTAGAGCAATTTTTCACGTAAACATCTCATGAGTTGCGTGTGGTCACGTGCTGTGTTTTTATTGCTGTTGAGACTGTACCGGTTGACCTTGACTACTTCCACTCGCGCTCTACCACCCTAGCTTATCTCACACACACACGTGCACGCACAGACTGTCGTCAGCCAAACGAGAGAAGGGGGTGAGAACTTTTATGTGGTCGAAGGGTGCCTTGGTGCCAGCTTCTAGCACAGATAAAAAAAGATCAGCCAGAAGTAGCATAAAAATAAATAAAAAAGAATCTGCCTGCCCAGGTTGTTTGACATTCTTTCTTTTATAGTTCTCCCGTTACAGTGATAATTTCCCCTCTACCCTCTCCTGTAAATTGATATGTACAAAGCAGTATATATTGCAGCTTCTTTTGCTTGTAGAAATGGTAGCGAGCGTACTGGTTTCCTCACGTTTCTTGTGATTGACTGATTACCCCTCCTCCCCGGACGCCCCTCGATTACATGGACAAATCGTAACTCGGAGAGCTTCTCCCCCTTTTTAGTCTGAGTTATCGAGGGTTCACTGTATTTCCGAAAAACAAAGCAGTAACCAAAGCCATTTTCCAAGTGACACTTGTAACATGATTTACTTTTTACAATAGTAGTAAACAAAAAGGTGGGCATTTTGTAACTGACTTCGTGAATAAATTCAAACATTTTACTATACTGAAACTCCCCTGACTTTCCAGGATGGTGGCAAACCTGATTGAATATACTTTTGGTAGGTTTATTAATATTTTTTAAAGGAACGTTCTATTAAGATGCCTTCGTTGTCCCTAGTAGAGGAAATCAAGTAAAGTTTCAAGCAGTTACTGCTATTCCATTTTATCAAACAGTTTCAAATATTTCAAAGTATTAATTTCTTTAGACCAAAATTCAGGAAATCCACAAACATAATTTTAACAAACTTAACACTTGAAGTAGCAAGTATGTTAAGAAAAACAAAGTTAGCTGTGTGGAAAGTTATGCCAAGTCGAAATCACGTAAGAGAGTGCTGTCCAGGCATAGGATTGACATCATAGCTCAGTTGTTTTTAAAGGTTCACAAATCAAAATGTTTCACATTGAACAAAAAACTGCACCGTTAATTTAATGCACTATAGTTCGTAGTTTTTTTTTCACTTTTAATTTTACTACATCTCACTGTATTTGAAAATAAAAACATTAAGTCAAAAAACATGTTTCAATTAAATGGACACTTAACTAATGTGTGAATCCCATTACTTGTAGGTGAATTTCGTTTGTCTTTTTTTTTTCTTTGAACAAATTTCCCAATAACTTGTTATACATTGCTCACTTTATCGTGAAGAGCCTATGTATGGTAAGGGCCGTACGCAAGTAGGGAGGTTAAACACTTTAATTAACTTCTATAAATATAAAAAAGTTATTTGTACATAATTGAAATATAAAGAAACAAAAGAAAATAACTTGTAAGACCTTAAATATTAAAAGCCGCCTAAATGTTTCAAATTCAGTAATATATATATATATATAATATATATAATGGTAAATTACAGTGGTAAGTCCCCCTATTACGAAATACTTGCGTATAAGGAGAGTACATTTGTTTATGGCTTTCTGTCTCCTCTACTATGAAATCATAAATAAGACAAATTTTGAAGGTAACTGAAAAGGAAGTCCGGTAAAACAAACCTTTGTATTTGATAAATGGTTGTGATGGGTGTCGGACAAAAAATACATTTTTAAAATTTCTGTCTATGAGTTTAATATTTTACTTCTCTGCCATATGGTTCGGTAAAGTGCTCGGTTATAAAGTATGTTCTTTAAAAATGAATAAAAATGTCACTTCTGTTTTAATTAATATTTTTAAATTTATATTAATTTATTATTTGGTAAGAAATACGTTACAATTTGTGTGAAATTATAGGCTGCAAAAAAAATATTTACTGTAACACCTAGATATGAAGGAGCAACATCTAAAACTTATCATTCCGCCTCGAGAAAACTGATGAAATTTGAGGGGGTTTTATGGCAGAATATTACAAATAAACTATTCTTTTTGTTGTACTAGTTTCATAAATTCCATATATGTTTTTTTAATGTGTTTCTGCTGGGTTTTGAGTGAAAATGTAGTTACAATATTAATTTTTTTGCTAATTAATTAAGTTGCGTACAAAAAGTGTGACAAGTTTGTAGGAAGCGCCACGGTGTGTAGGACTGGTCATGAAATTTTGGTACAATTTACCGCATACATGTCGCGAAACGAGCAAGTTAAGTGACAAGTTGCATCTGTCGTTAGTGCAGTGTAGTGTGGTGCACTGCTGCCTGACGTCATGTGCTGACAGCCAATGGCGTGCAAGTAGTCGGAGCGGCGTCCTCCCTGAGTATTCACTGCCTGTTGTGAGCCGGGCTGGAAGCCTGGCAGTTCACATGCAAGCCGCCTGAGGCAGGAAATGCGTACATAAGTAAATCTTTAAAACTTTCTTGCATTCCTGTGACTTCACGATCGGCTGACTGTTTTTGCGAGTAGGTAGTTAAAAGTATGTCATTACAGATTATCTTGTATAATACCAACTGTGAAAATGAAAATTATTTACTGTAATTCCCAAATAATCAGAGAGGGCTGCATGGGCTGCAAACCGCCACTGCATGTACTGTAGAAAGCTGGGTGTGCACGTGCACCTGTGCTCTTAAATACTGGCTGCTACAGAATTCCACACACATAGGCATGTGTGTTGTTATCTGCTCACTCATATTGCAAACTGGTTCATTTCTTATGGCCTAACTTTGTGAAGAAAGCAATCACCACTCACCATTAGCCACATTTACTAACAGCAGTGGCAGAATTAAGGGTGAAGGGGGGGATGCAGCAATCGCTCCCCCCGGCCTCAAAATCTGTGGGGGGGAATTTTTAGTGTTTTATGTGGTTAACATATAGACAAGAAAAACGTTACATTTTTACAAATAAATATTTGTAAATAATTTGACCATGTAAATGTATGAACTCATACATGCCTTTCTATATACACTCATACAGTATACACATTTTATATGATATAATATTAAATTTTTTGGGTAAACAATTTTTCTGGTGGTAATTATGACTGAAAATAGTGATTTACTGACATTGGCTGTTAGACAGCTATGTTACATCACAGTAACTCGTGGAAAGAAACATTTCAAAATTCCATATTTTTAAACAATTTTTTCTCTCCCTCAAGGATTGCTCTTGCTCAAGAAGCGTTGTGTCATGTGCTGGCTGCAAAATATAGTTAATGTCTCTTTCCACCCTTTCTCAACAGGAGGGTGAGTGGGTCAGGCCGAAAAGAGACTAGCCTGGGCACACTCACCCTGTCATAAGTAGTGACACATAGCAGGGGTGTACAAACTACAACACCATGTCTTCACTCACTCTCAGTCTCTAGTGTTCAGTGAATGAGTTATGGTTTAATTTTCTTCATTATGAAGTGTTTTATATTATGTTGTGTTGAATTGTAACCAGATAGTTTATCCGTATATGTGACGAGAGAGAAAATAACTTGTTTACGTATTTTAGTAAACTGCCAAAACTTGAAGAAGCAAGAGACGGTGGTGCTGATAATGTAACACGCCTCCATCGATAAAAAATTGGGGTGGTCATGTATGACGGCTTTCTCGAACACTAGAACCTTTTGTCTGAAATGTTTGTTGATATGATCACTAGCTTGAGTACTATTGCTCTGTAACAGTTTACATGCCTCATCTTGTATATATTTGAGTGAATAGGCTGTAGCATGTTATATCTAACTTCAGTATAAATTGTTTCAAACAGTCTGTTGGTTTTAGTTGGGCTTGTGTTCCTATAACATGAAGCTTTGGAGTGAATAAACAGCTATGTCTTCAGCGCTTGTGATTGGTGACATGAATGATGATGTGAGTATGCCGCAGGACCAGAATGAAGGGATGGGAAAACGGGCATATCCCGGAGAATATCCGCCGACCAGCAGAACCAAATTTGTTCCCGAATTTACTAGACTGCACGTAACTATTGTGATGTCTGTTTGGTTACATTTTCCGATGTGATTTTTAAGGACTGCATCACAGAATGCAGTGTTTTATGAAATATTTAGTAAAAATTTCTAGTTTCTATATTCCAATTAATTTTGTGCAAACTAGTTTGTTATTCATTAAAATTAAAGTATGTGTTTCAAGAGCTTACACTATTATAAAGACTTGTAGAAGCAGATTCTTAAAAATGAATCAATTTTTTTTTTTTTAAATCTGCAGAAAGGTTTTCACTTCCAAAGCATTATTTATCATAAAAAATTCTATCATTTCTTAAACCAGCTCATACTGGCATAAGGTTTGCAATTGAGGTTTGTTGGGCATGTTATTTTATGAGGAAGAATCGAGTACTCTATTTACGAGTCAAATAGCTGTCTGCTGCTGCTACCCTTAAATCTTGTCTCTTACTGCCATGCGACAGCATTCTGCGAGCTTAAGAGTAACACAAACTTTTTTCTTACTTCAATGGGCCTTCCCATTTTATATGGGCAGTGTGCTAACAGGAAACACATCTAGCCTGCAAGCCTCCATTCATTTCTACGTACTTGTTAATGTTTAGAAGCCTATGGTTTCTGTTTACCTTCCTTGCTTTGCAAGTTTTACTGTGTTTATCTGCATCTTCACAAGGAATAATAAAAAAAAATTAAACATATTCATGTGTTTTTTCATAACATTCGCTAAAATTTAATTACTTGTTAGGGATTTTGTGACCTCACTTTAAAATACGTTACTTTTTTGTGACATTCGTGACTAGTAGACACCCTGATATATAAGTTTCACACACTGTTTTGCTTGAAAACCTTCAGTTTGGGATACTGCTCCATAACACAGACCACTTGTGGAGCACAGTAACAGCTTTTAGCCAGGTGTGCCATCCCTGCACCCTCTTCCTATGTGTGTATAAAATAATAATATAGGAAGCAGCAACTTTTAAGAGTGATTTACACGCTGTAGAGACAAGAAAAATTCTCCAGTGGTAAATGGCATTCTTCCTTTTACGCCACAAGAATTTCATCCGCCCATTCTCTGGCTTAAACAGCCCTGTTTCTTCAAATTTCTGCAGTTTACTAAAAATATTGTAACAGGCATATTGCACTTAAAAGTGAATAAATAGCATATACATTGTAAATACCATAATTTAGGTTAGGATAGGTGTAGAAAGTCAGTTAAATTTGCATTGTGATTTTAATTGTTTGTTTAATGTGACAATTGCAAGAGTGTGTTTAAAGTCATTTATATGTAATTTAGTTTTGCGTACTGGTGAGAGGCCAGCATGACCAGGGGATTCTTGCATTGTGTCGTGACAGATTCATCTTTAACACAGCTGGGGAGGGAAAGTTGGAAAAACAGGCAGCGAAAGCTAGTGAGCAGACTTGACCTGTTGAGGGGCACACAGCTTGAAGGCTGAAAATTGGGGCAACAAGAGGCATGGCTACGCCCACCTTCCTGCTGTGCAACATAATATTTACTTTGTAATTAGTCATCAGAAATGGATAAAATTTTGTAAATAAGTTCAAATATGTATTAATGTTAATGTGTGTGAATTTAGAAAAGATACAATAAATTTATACGGAGGAATGACCGGGTTTGTTGGGGTTGTCACCGATGAGTGACACGATTAGCTGAAAGTTCAGGGGGGCAGTCCTAGGACAGTTCGCTGCATAGGTGCAAAGGCGAAAGTTAAGGGGGACTCATGTTGCAACCTCCGTGAAGAATGGACGCTTAGGACAGGCAAGGGTGAGGAAGACGTAAGGTACGTTGCAGCGAACTCCTTTTGATTCGCCCCTTTTGATTGAAGCTATCACACCTGTTAGAAATGTAGATATGAAGATTCTCATTTGGTAGGGATATTTATACTTCTTTTTGCTATTTCTTTAATAAAAATGTTAAAAGCTCAGAATCTTAGACTTGTATTGTCTGGATTTAAATGATAATTTCAGAGCAAGAAGTTCTTAAAATAGGGTTGTCAAGGAATTGCATGAATGGCGAATGAATGTTCAGGATTTAAAGTAAAATGTGTGAAGAAAGAGTAATGTTGTTCTCGATAGAGTTTAACTTACAAAAGTGAATTACATCAAAAAGATTCTTGAGTTAGTTCTTCCTAATGTGTACCAAGTGCAAGTGTAATGTTGGTTACTTTAACAAAATATGTACAAGAGTATGGAAGGTGTATAAAGTCCATCTTGTACAGAATTCTCGTATTCTTATATGCAACTATGTCACAATATCAGTAAGGATAGATTGTCGAAAAAATAACCCCAGTCAGAGGAGATATGTATTTGAGAGTTGATGAATTGTGCCTAATTTTAAAGGAATATTGGTTCAGTATGTAGATGCATGTCTGCATATACGCATATATACAATGTCCCAAGAAGTAGTGTCAAACTGAAGCAGGGTGGTGGAGTATCTGAGGGTCTATCGAAAAAAACCTATTATTTGTTAAGAAATTCTTTATGGTTTAGTTTTTCTATGACTCGTAGTTTGACAAAGAATATTGGCATGATGAAATTAATACTGGTGTTATACAACTGAATGTTTGCATCAGATTAACTGGTTAATCTTGCGTGTTTACATTCATCTTGACATTATGCTTAGACAATAAAAGATTTAATATCATAGATTTTCCATATTGTTGGTGACATTATTAAAGTGGATGTTCACTTTGTAGATCCTGTTCATACTTTATAATCTTTCTCATTTTATCAGTTATGTACCCTGTTGAAATCGTTATGGTAACGTTTTCCACAGCTTCAACATAAGAATTTGCCGGCCTCCATAGCGTAGTCAGTTAGGTGCAGCTGTACTGTGCAGGAGGCCCTGGGTGGGAATCATGACTCACGCATCGCTGTTTTGAGGTCCCTTCACTTCACTTCACCCTCATTGGCTCTTAAGACCTCGTTATTAAGGGGCCATTAACACCTTTCACCTCACCACAGGGCAGTACAGTCTATGCAAAATTCTAATTTACGAGAGTAAGTGAAATTGTGACTTTGCTGAGATGGTTAACGATGATATGGCTCACATTGCAAAGGCGGCATCTGATGTTAAGGAGGTGCTTAGGACGGGAAAATAACATATAAACTGAGTGGTGCGGTGGGTACACCAGTAGGAAACAGGTCTAACAAAAAATGGAAAAATGAGCTGGCTAACAAGGAGAGCAAAGCACAGATGGATGGAAGGAAGGTTGTATGACAGAAAGCTGCAGAGGAAACCCCTTCTGATAATACTGATGAATCGCACGGTTGGTAGACTGGTGGTGAAAAGTGGCAGGCTACATACAAAGCTGTTCTTGTACCTTCTAGATAGTCTTCAGAAATCTGTTATGACCAGTGTACATATCAGATTGTACACACACTAGACTCAGTTGGGTGATAACATCTCTTAGGAAGGGGTAAGTAACCAATGAAAGAAAAGACAGGGGACTGTGTGTGCCATTTACTCACCATTCAATAGAATAACTCAAGAAAGTGAACTGTGTGGAAGGCCAGTCAGTGAAGCAGTCCTGAAGTTGGGCTCCTCCAGTGGATAACATGGCGAAAAACCTGCAGACACAAACAATGGAAAAATGTGATAAAGTATTAGTTAGCCCCCTGGAACGATGGTCGACTTGTGTGGAAGTCCCACAGGGCAAAACAAACATAACAGTTCCAGAAATTTTGTTAAGACACTATTGGTGCACTAAAAATGACCAATACAAAAATTTTGAATGACTTTGGGAGGACAGGTACATACGTCCTGCTCACTACATGCCGCATACTCGGCTAGCTACAATGCCAGCGACAGATGCTAATCTAAGCCCGAGAGAGAGGTTAGCCTCACGTATAAAGTGAAGGTCACTCACAGTAGCACTATAATAAAAGTTACAAATGTTACAGAAGGCAAAATAACACTGAAATAAATAGTAGAAAAACTACTGAAATATTATTATTTGTAAAACTGTCTTGCATAGGAAATCTGTTTCCAGAGTCTGCTCATCAACTAGTGGAAGTATATATACGTAATGTAGTCAGTGAAACATGTCGAGCAAGTACACAGTGTCAGTTAAAAATAAATCATGCAAAAAATATTCAAAAAACATCTGAAACATTTGTACAATCAAACACTTGAAAACATTAACAATAAAGAGTAATTTTGGGAAATATATTTTTAAAGCACTGATTGCACTGATTGCACAAAATTAGCACTGTGAAGCTGACGGACTAGTGGAAGACTATGCTAGGCACACGTCAAATGTAATAAAAATAATAAAAATGTCAGCAAATTAAACAATGTATTTTACTACAGTAAATTACAAAAAAAAAATTTAAATAACAGTACTCTTCAAGTCTATTTACTTCTCAATATCAGCAATGTAAACAAAGAATTTCTGGTAGTGTTTATATGGAAGACATTACTGTTAAATAAGGCTGGGAAAAAAAACACACAACTATCTTTTATATGAGCATAAATAAGATATTGCAGGTATTTTTGGCAGATGGTTGTTTAAAACCTTGTAACAAATGGATTCCCAAGATAAATAAATTTGTTAGAAAAACTTGTCATATTAACGCTAATTTAGGTTAGTTTACAAAGTCGATATTTCTGTGCTCTGACTCCAAGAATGTTTTTTTTTTTTAGGTTGGGAATCTGTAATTAATATGTGGCACTTCTACTTGCTGCACCTCTAGTATGAGCACTGGTGGTTTATTTCATCCATTGAAAATAGATTGGCAAGACAGTGATCAAGAAATTCCAGTATTGCATTGTAAAATAGTGCTCTGCAAATTAGTGAATGCTGGTTGGCTATGTGCAATGTCCAATATTGGGATAATGCTTCTTGAAACAATTGAAATATAATATACAACAGTGATGTAAGGAAAACTGATAAGGTCAAATTACACAGTGTGCTGCTTTTCTTTAGTAAAATGTTATGTTGATACAGTTAAAGCAAATGTGGTTTCATCTAGTATACTGTACATGAATTTGCAATGCTGACATAACTATCCAATTATATATTTACTAAAATCCTATAAAATAATACATATTCATATTTTCCTATAGAATATAATGAAGGCACTCTGTTTTGCTGGTTAGTATTTTTTTATGGTAGCTAGCAGGTTTTGAGAATAAATTTTCTAATTTTTTAATAATTTTCTTTAACTGTCTGGTGAAATCAATCTGAATAGGTTTAATTTTCGTTATAGTAGTACGGGTATCGCAGTGTGGAAAAGAACGGGTGGGTTTAATTGTACAATTCAAACCCAGAAATTTGATATTGAGTAGTAAAATAAAACCAGTCTGCTCTTTTTTATTTTGTGATACCAAATATGGTGAAATATAGTACATATTTTTTCAGGCAAAGTACATTTAAAGTGTATTATTTGAAACTGCTTTTTGTGAAATGAAGAAAAGCAGATTCATTTTCTGTTCAATAACAGTATTTAGGATATGATTAAAATTAAACACGTCTGCTGTGTTTTTCTTTGCTATGACACGTTGAAAAGTTAAACTTTTTTTTCTGTCCACTCCCAAAAACCCCCTATTCATTCACCTAGATTTGTAATAAGTGTCTTGAGGGAAGGTAGATACTACGTAATGAAATGCTTAATGTCATGGACACCACCATGCGTGACATCATAAATTCTTTGTTTACATTTGCGGTATCTGGATGTAAAAAATCCCTCCTCTTCTTCAATACAAGTGGGACATTGCTAGAAGGAATCTTGCAATTAGAATATGCCAATTAACTCATCATTTAATATGCTGCACTGTAGATTAATGCTAAACTGTGCTTGAAAATGGGATTATTGTGACATGTTTGGGTTTTTGATACTCCAGAAATGGTAGATATGAACATTAAACTCTATTAGGCTTTGAATGGGTCTGTTATGTCTACAAAATTTTCTCTGAAAACTTCTGACCTGCTGTTCCTTTTAGTATAAGTCTTTGAAATGCACACATTCAGGAAACAGTTGAGAAAGAATACATTAAACTCGATGATATCCACCTGTTTGAAGTATACAATGTAAAACTGTGAGTTATCATTGTGCAATTTATCAGTGTGTTTCCTCAGTTTCTTTGACAACTGAATATACCAGCGCCAGATACTACGTGGCCAGATCTAGCCGTTGATATACAACCTATGTTAACATTTCAAATAAAATTATTTGGATGAAGTCATGGACCACAGTGTTGTGATAAAGTATGCATACTACATACTATACCTGATAAAATGTGTTAAATTATTAAGTAGGTGAGAAACACATTCAATGTGAACTTTTATTTTATTTTCGTAATGTTGCCAAATGGTATGATAAGCCATGCTGTTCATAATTTATTTAGATGTTGTATGCTAAGATGACAGGCAGGATTTAGTAGAGGCAGCCTGCCTCTAGTCATGGCTAGAGGATGAGCACTGTATTTGCAGAATATCAGAATTTTCATCTTGGATTACAAAATAATACAGGAGAATAATGAGGGGAGAGAATTTAACTCCTTGGCAAAATTTTACCTCAATTCGGTTTTGAGACTAAAGCATTTTGGGATATTGGTGCGGAATGGTATAAAAAGGGAAAATGCCAATCATAATGTACTGGAGAGAATAAATTCATGGCTAAGTCAAAATATTAATTCATTTGGTTATTATTGTGAATGTTTTTTTAATGTAACAATTTTTTTTTTCAGATAAGGGCAAGAGTTATGTTTGAAGTAATGATTTACATGTATAAAATTTAATATTCTTTTATCAAAATGTTGGTTTATTAAAATTAATAACTAATACTGTGTCTGTTAATTTTTGTGGCTGAGAAGTGCCTTTAATATAAAAATGATCATACTTGTTTTACTTTATGATGAAAATTAAAAACAGCAGCTCTAAATTCTTTCAGCATGTGGTCCCTTTAAATTTTTCTGGTTGTGTTACATTTGTGGGAAGAAAGCTATAGTTAAAATAAGGAAAGGTCCAATAAATTCTCTCTGTAACACTGCTTTCAATTTTCTCTGTAACACTGTTTTAGACTACTGTTATGTTTCATTTGTAAATGTATTCAGTTAAATTAACAGGCGAGAGTTACAAATGCCTCCGACATTCAAAGTTTTTGGTTCCAGTGCCAGAAGCCTCACACCTGTATCCATTTTCTGGTGTGTATATGTGTGTGTTCATACATACATGAGTGAGAGAGTGAGTGAGTACACGAATGATTGTGTGGGAGGGTGAGTGAGTGTGTGTGTGCATGCGTGCACATGTGTGTGTGTATAAATATACATATCCGTGGTTTCTGTCCCCATGGTTATCACGGATAATCAGGAGTTTATAGTATATATACACTTGTTGATGTCATAGTGCTGCTCCATGGATTCAAACATGGCTGTCACGCAGTCGGTAACTCGCCACCGCTCATCGTCATTCAACTGATACAACACCACACGCAGATTCTCCACCCAAGACTCTGACCAGACCATCATCTCATCAAGATAGATCAGGGTGAATTCACTGATGAGGCTGTCCAGAATGCACACCATCATATTCTGGAAAGTGGCAGAAGCACACTTCAGTCCTGATTGTATGGCTGTCAGGAGTGGTGGAGGCAGTCTTGTAGCAGTTGGTGGGACTCACTGGCACTTGCCAGTTCTGAGCTCCAGAGGTCGAGTGCATACAAGTTCTTGACATTTCCCAAGGTAGCCGAGACATCCTAGATATTGATGATGCAACAGATCTGGTGCAGAAGTTCAAGGAGCGAAAGTTGACGAAAGCTATTAGACGGATTGAGGATGCTGTTGTGTAGCATCTCTTGTTCATATTCTTTGGTGATACGAGCATGGTGTGACAAATAAGTGGTTCGTAGGTAGAGTGATTATGCTTGAGCTCATTGGCATGCTTAGGAACAGTGGTACGATGAAGCTGGTCACATGAGGTGAATACACCACGTCACTCGTCCAATAGGCGCTGGAAGGCATCACTGAACTGTGGCGACATGTTTTCACATCCGTCAGCTTGACTGACAAGTGTAGAGTATAGGCAGTATATTGTTTGGTGAAGCCAAAGTGAATTAAGTGAGCCACTGGCTCAACAATAACATTCTG
The DNA here is from genome assembly GCA_003012365.1 of Medauroidea extradentata. Taxonomy (NCBI): domain Eukaryota; kingdom Metazoa; phylum Arthropoda; class Insecta; order Phasmatodea; family Phasmatidae; genus Medauroidea; species Medauroidea extradentata. The sequence continues at coordinate 49,680 of PNEQ01070208.1, forward strand.
CTCAGTGACCCATGGTAATCCGAGTATCACTGCTTTACGAAAATTACATGACACAATCACTGGTGTTACTGCCTCAAAATGGCATATTGATTTAGTAACGTCCGCTGTACTGGAGGGTTGCCACTCTTGGTTAGTCACTGCAAGTAGAATTGTTTGGATATATGATAGAATAACACTGTTTTGAATGAAACAATGATAACAAAAAATTATGTGAAGCTACTCTATCAAATCAGATCCAATCACAGAACATTATTTAGGCTATATGAACAGGCATTTTTGGCACTAACAATGTGAACTGACTATGTTATTGAGGAGAATTTGTTGCGGACTCAGATTGAGGTAGTTCTGTACCGTGGCAAATTATACGTCCAGCTCCTATCCCCATCTTCCAAGTTTACTGTACTGGAGTTCTTGGTGTGTGCAGAGTCACATGGTCCCGTAGGTTGATGCAGGCAGACCCTATGCCAATTGTATGTTTGTCCGCCAGGGCAGTGCTGGCACAGCATTTTCTGCAGTTTGCTCAAGTAGAGTGGTGCCTCGATTTTCTGTGTGCAGCATGGCACATTGGGAACGTCCTGAAGTTTCAGAGCACTCATAGAAAACTTCCTGCCTTCCAACGGAACACTTTTTCGTTGTTATTGACGGTGATGTGGATCTTCACACGAGGCTGGTTGGTATAACAAAGCAGCTGATGTACTCCTTGTGGGCTGTGTGTTACGATCCAGGATTGTGGCAGCCTTAGGGAACCCATCTAGTCTGCCAGATACTGGGAAGAAGAGGGCTTGTCTGAACTGCAGCAGCGCTGACTTGGCAGCTACAAGTAGCACCTCACTTTCAGACATAGTTTGCTGGAAATGCTGCATTTTATCCACTTTTTGGGTGAGAAAAGTGGTGAGCAACTCTCCCTAACTTTGAGCCTCAAACGTTAGACGACTCTGTACCTGTAAGAGTGGTAATCGTCAGCAAATTTACGTGTGAAAGCGGCCTCAAATTATTGCCAAGTTATACCATGATGTCAAACTTCTCGCCACCATGCTCTAGCGTTATCTTATAGTTGATCACTGATGTATTGCTGCCAGTCAGCAGGGCCAACGCCATAACGCTGGAGTCACGTAACGCAGTATTTCTTGAACTCCTTAGGGTCCTCGTGCTCGAGGCCAATGAAATTTGGCAGCACCTGGAATTGTACCTGGGTCAGCATCTCGGTGTAGGGCAAGTGACATCTTAGGTGGTACTGGCTATGATAAAAATGGCAAAACTGGTGGTTGCGTATACTACTGAGGTGCTTGCACATATTGTATTATGTTTACGGTGGTTGCTGGTGGAGGTATGGCAGTGTAGTGATATCCAGATGGTGGCATGAAGTGACTGGTTGTTTCTTGACAGATGTGGTTCCCTGTAACTTCACAGTCCGTGGCTGGGAACAAGTGACACACATGTAGTGCTGTCCCTTTCCACTCAGGTGCTGTGGTGTGGGCAGGCAGTTTGGGTGAGTGGTTCGTTGACACGCCCAGCATGTCATTACAACTTCCTCTGGTTTGGCACACAATAAATGTTGACATGGTACAACGGAGGCCTTAATCTCATGATGCGGCTTGCTCTTCAATATGGCAGGCAGAGAACACTGTTGGCTGTTGTTTGTGCCCGCATGTATACCAGCCAGTTCAGAGGGTGTCAAGCAGTGGTCATGATATTGTTGTGCACGTGTGTGACACAACTCAATGAGAGATCCAGAGCCAAGGCACAAAACACTGTCACATCTGGTAAGTTTCAGTAGCATTAAGATGGGTGAATGGAGTTCAGTTTTTGTTTCTATTTTGTTGGTAAACAAAATACTGGTTCCGGCAACAATGTTCCGACAGAATTTGTATTGTACCCATGGTACAATGCTGCATGTGAATTTACTAACACACCTGATGCATGCGCAGCACAGAAGTCGTGGGTGGTCTCTTGTTGTTGTGGTGGGAAAACATGTGTCCTGTTTTGTTTGCATTAGAGTGGGAGTGATGTGCACTCTTTCTTGGAATGAAAACAACTGCAGTTACTGCATACATGCACTAAGGAGCAGGGAGTGGGAATGGTTGTGTTGCGCCATTTTTTACACAGTCGGTTAGCACAAGGGAAAAGAAGTTCAAACATTTACATTTGCAGATATCGCAGTTGGTCTGCACGAGCGAGGTAATGTCATGACTGCAGCTGTCTCATGTAGCAGGAAGAGACTGCAAACAGCGCAGTGATGAGCAAACGTGATGTGTTGAGCACTACTGGAATGGCAGACCTCCTTATGGCGGTTAAGGGGAAGTGGGTGACGGTCGCAGCTGATGCGATGCATGTGCAGCTCTCACCAGCAGATGCAAGGTATGAGGAGGGGTAGTCTCTGAGCCAAGGTCGCATGCCACTGTGCAGTTGATGTCAACCCACCCAAGGAATGGGGAGGGAGTGCAGGTGATGCAGAGGCTGGTCCTCTCTCCGGTAGTATTGTCCCTCGGTGTGCACATGCAATGTGCTACAGATATAGGGTTTTTTGTTACTGTAGAGCAGCTTACTGATGATGTAGCAGTACCATAGCCTTTACGCCCCATAAGCTGGGCATCAACTGACAAAAAGGAGGGTGCTGGGATGGAAAATTAGTAGTGATTTGAGTGGCATGTTTCGTACACTGGGAAGGAAGTGGTTGGTTTTTTATATGGTTAGAAAGTAGTGGTACAGATATTGAAGCTTAGGAAAGTGGGCCCTGGACAAAGGTTGGGAGGTGCTAGCTCAAAGCAGATCCTTGTAGCATTTTTTTTTCTGAGTTTAATGTGTAACTTAGCTCTGTTTCTGTTTAGTAGTTGCCAATGGAGCTTCACTCCTTGATATGTAGTCTCAGCTCAAATGATCATGCTACTTTTTTGCTCCTTAGTCCTTATTGTAGTTTCGAGCAAGCAGCATGAAAATGCCACTGATTAGCATGTCTATTCCCTCTCCTCCTGTGTGTGATGGTGAGGTTGTATAGGTATGGGAGGGAAAAAATGTGGTAAAATATTGATCTCAGTAGCTGCAGAAAAATAGAGAGCAATATTGTGTGTGCATACATGACATGTAATAGAGAGAGAGACAGAGAGAGAGTAAGAGTTTGATTGCAAAGGGGAAGGAAGTGCTTGCAGTTGAAGGTCAGACGTGAAGCATTTTAGGGTTGCACAAGATACTATGCCCTACTCTCTCACTCTCTCTTCTGCCATATCCTCTCTTCCCCTTATTGTCTTCTAACATGAATCAAGACAGTTTTATGTGAGCAATACTACAGTCGCTCATGATATAAGATTGGCCACGTGAGCAACTCCCTGTTTCTACACCTCCTTTTTATATACTCTGAACACGCGGCGTGGCCATAGCTGATTTTAGAAAACCAAAGCCCGCAAGTGTAAATCACTGTAGCACTATTGGTTTGGGAAACAAAATTGTGTAATAGTGAAAATAGTGAATTTCCTTCCTACTTAAAGGTGTAAGTTATTACTCATTGCTTATGCAACTAATGTGTCTTGTGTCAATATTGTGGTATTTAAACAAGAATGTAAATCTTTTCATAAAAAATTGGATTTTTATATTTGTGTGGCTCATTTCTATAATTCTAAAATATATTGTAACACTTAACATCCATCTTAAAATAGGTACCTTGCCAAATCTGTTAGGTTAATTTTTTTTTTTAACTTTGTTCACAAACTATAAATCAAATGTACAAAATGTACTTTCATCATTGAAGTACATTTTTTCAGTCGTCTTGAAAAATATATGAAGTTATAGACTTCTAATGGTAAAATTAGTCATTTTGTTAACCTCCGTAATAGAAAAATACGGGCAATGAAAATACTTGAGAGTAGCCTACAATATTAATTTCTGATGAAATTAATATGCTGTGTTTAGTATTTTAAAATTAATCCTTTGCTTAAAGATAATTTCAACTTATATCAACTAACAGTGCCAGTTAGTGTTGAAAATTAATTTAGGGTAATACAAATGAATATGTCACCAAAAATATCTTAACCGCTTTTCACTATTGCTAACAGTCTGTGAAAGGAACGCAAAATTAGCTAAGTCCAGAACAGATGAGTTTTGTAGTGTAAGCTAACACCTTTCTTCCAAAGGAACTTTAGATGAAGCTTAGCTTCTTTTATTTTAAATGAACTTGAGTTGAGCTGAGCTTTAATTTCAAAGGAGTTTTCCTAGCCCTGAGCCCGGAGTCCTACACATCTTTGAGGATGGTGTGAGCACCGATTAATAAAACACTGGGAAAGTATGGACTCGGCTTATACAGCATTGAAAACACTAGACTGAAATTGGCAGATGGCCAAGTCAGTCATGCGGTTCCAGAGTTGAGCTGCACTGGTAGGCTAAACACCAAAACTGTAGCGCAAGGCTAACAGTGAACTTAAACAGTGAAGTTACATATGCTCCTGGATACGAAGGCCGACAGAGGAGGCAGCACCAGGGTCAGATAGTAAGCAAAATAATTCCAGTAAGTTACATTTTTAACACTATTGGCAAAGAGGATGATAGACCTGGGTTGGACATGTGTCTTGCTCCCTATGCGTCTCTTAGTTTACTGGTAGGGAGTATATGCAAAGCAGTTTTGAAGAACCACTTCACATGTGAAAAACAAAGCTACACAAAACTTTATATATGTTCATACACACACAACAGACAAATTGGCACGTGAAGATTAATAAAGGTGTCCATGGAAACATAAAATTTCTTTACGAAAATGAGAATTGCATTCCCAGTGTGTATAGAACAGACGGAAATTTCAGTTACATTCGGGTTACAGATAGACATGAAGAAGTACATAGTTGAATTTTAAAATTGTTAGATAATTACTCAAAAAACACTGAGACAATTTCAATTACAAAAAAAAAATAATAAAAACTTTATTTTACATTTGTAATGTGTGTCCAGGGCACAGCTAAGTTTGTTCCAATTTGCACAGCAGTGTAATATAGCATTTGGAAATGAGACACAACATTACGGACGTGAACCACTATGTATGCAACATGCAACACTAACACTGAAATAAACACATGGTATATATGCAAAAAGGATCTCTACAAATGCTTGCACAAATTACTCCCACCGACTTCTAGCCGGAGAGCGCCACCAGCACAGTGCGATGAAAGGGTTTCCTCCTGAGTCTTCTGTTGCAACATGGCAGACAACAGACTGTGGGAAGAGGTCGTCACACTCGTGCCAATTTTCACCACCCTGGCGTACAAATTATTGTGCTACCTGTAAGTTAGTTGGTTTACTGTTGTTTAGCTGTTGAATAACCGTGATTGGGCTTATGCCATTAATTCCTACCAACGACTCCCACATTCTATGTCTCCCTTCCAAGAAGGTTACGAATTCATCCAAGGTTGGTAACTGGTTATGGTCAGCAAGGGTTAATTCTCATTCTCTTCTGATTGCCATGTCTAACTTCCTGTCAAATATATAATGTAGGAATGGAACCCAAGTGTTTACTGGTACTACCAATACCTTAAGTGTACCAACATTCTGTTGGATGATTGAGAACAGTTGCACCAGTTCAGAGGAATTGGCTGTGGCTTGGGGTGCTTAGACCAATGATTCCACATGGTGACAAACTACTAATAACTTTGTATTGTAGTGCCAGAGAATAAGTTTATATGCCAGTTCAAAGTTTTCCTGTGTGAGAGGTAGTGACTATTATTCATAGAAAGTTGTTCACCCAACATTGCTGTTTTGAGATATGACAGGCGCTCCACATTCCTGAGCTGTGGGTTTCTTGCCACCAACATCTCAAAGAGATTAGCAAATGTTTGTAAGGTTTTGTTTTCCCCGCTGAAACTAAAGAATTAAATATTGGCAAATGGTATCCTTGGAGTGTGTACTGCCCCAGCAGAAGCCACTGTCTTATTTTCTGCCAGTTTGTCAACAATTACCATTACCTTGTAAGTTGTCAAATGTTTCCAAGCTCCAATTATATTTTTCTAGTCAAAATCAGTGAACTTATTTGCTCTCGAGGCAAAGAGAAGATGGTCCCTCAAAGCTGGTTCAAAGTTAATCAAAGTTACAGCATGTCTTTGCAGATGGCTGCAAACAGGCATTGTGATGGGGCCCGCAACTAAAATACCTGCTAGAGATGCAGCCCTCTGCAAGCAGTTCCCAGCACACACCATTGTCAGTGTAGCTGTCTTCACCACTGACTGCACCATTTTTGAACTCTGGCGCAAGCAAAGTTTTTCCTCCACCGACCGAGATGGAACATAGCTTTGGTTCTGTCTCCCAGTGTTATTCTCAAAGAAGCAAAATAAAAAGGTTGAACGAACGACATGAATAGTTGCAGTGAGTCTCGAGACCAGACAAACAATATACAAGGCATAAGAAATATGGTATGACAGCGTCAACCTTGTTTTTGATTTTTTTCATCAGTAATTATTCTTACCCTGGTAGTAAACTATGTTATGGTAGGTATGTATTAGTTTGTGCAACAGTCTTGGCAGATATATTAATCCTGTGTAGTTATTTTGGACGCTAACCACAATGCCGTTCCACTGCCGCCAATCATTCTCACTTGTCTTTGATTTCTTGATAATGCTTCTGTAATCACTCTATCCGACCTGCAGAAAACCAAACTATTTATTGCAATTGTTTACACCTTTTAACATGCAAATTGTTCACTAGACAAAGCCCTGTTACCGTTTCCGCCATCTTCATTTACACAAAGAAATAAACATAAAGACACAGTTATTGTAGATTTCAGACATTAGTATCTTAATGAGTTACATGTTTTATTAGCACAATTGTGGACTTAGGAATTTGCAAGGTGATGTAAATAAATTGTTTGACCGTGATAGAAATATGTTTGGTGTGATCACTTTACAATGCTTTTTTTCTGGTTCAGGTACGGGTTGCCTACCACACGACGCTGTGCCACAAATGAACCTCGAACGTGTGCTTGTCAAGGCCTTGATCCAGACACTTGTGGGGCATCTTTTTCATTTGGTTGTTCATGGTCTATGTATTACAATGGCTGCAAATATGCTCGCAGCAAGACTGTTCGCAAGTTCAGGCTTTCTGTTCGGTCTGAGGTAAGACATTTCACATGGTCTGATTCTTGGTTGGTACTCAAGTTCAATTTGTTGTAGTTTTTTATTTCATATTACTTAAATTATACTTTATTTGGTTATTGTTAATAATTTAAATACCATAATGAAGTAATTGCAGTAACAGTAAATTTAACTCTTTTGATGTAAGATAAAAAACTTTAAGCATGCCAAGATATTGTTAAAATTTGTAAAAAATAGTTTTTTTAATAGTTTATTTTTAGTTAATATCTAGTTAGAAATACATGTATCTAGTGTTTACAGAGTCATTTAATTCCGTGTTTGACTAAAGTTGCTTGTTGCAGTTTAGCAATATTTTTATAATTGGCTATAGTTGGACGTCATAGTTAAGGAGTTAAAGAATGGTTCCCTGTAACAGTAAGGCACCCATGCTTGAGTTTGACATTCATAAAGTCAGTTTTATGCCTATAGCTGTCTTTATCATTGGGTAGTGGCTGAGCAAGATGGTACGGCAACTAAAACAAGTTGTACACTTATTTGGAAAAACTTGCCATCCTGATTTTGCTTGGTTTGGTTTGCGTGGTTTCCCAAAATTATTCCAGGCTAATGTTGGGATAGTTCCTTAACGTAAGCCATGAAGACTCCTTTCATTGTTCCTGTCCTTGCGTAAAGTTGTGTCTAATGGTCTCTAAGAACCTGACTATTGACAAGATGTACAGCCAAATAAAAATATAACTAAGCAGTTTTCACATTTTATAGATATCAAAGAAAAATCTAATTTTTTAATACAGAAAAATATATTATGTTAAACATTATAAATATTAATGATTTAATTTGTAATGGTGTCACTGAACCAGAATTTTTAATAATTGGGAATAAAGGTTGCATGATGGCACTTTCGTATAGGCTGTTTACAAGTAAGTGAGCACTTATGAGGACAGCTTTTCATCAATAAAATTGCAAAATATATTTCATTATGGCCTAAGACTTAACTTTAGAGTACGGTGCACAGTACACTGTGCTTAATAGGCTGAAAAGGCTCGTGGGCTTTAATAGAGCTCACTTTACCATGAATTGCCTTTACTACAATCTATGTCTGTAATTAACATCCAAACTAGAAGCAGTTGACAATCATCTACTAATTATAATTTCCGATGTTCAGTGTGCATGGTTTGTTATTTCTGTAATATTTGCAAAAATATATAAATATACGTGCATATTTATGCACACATGTTGCAACTGGACACATGCATATGCACATGTACACATGTCAGCATATACATGCACGTACTAATCAAGTTTGTGTATATATGTGTGTAAGATTTAAGGACACTGTCAGTTACAGTTTTTGTCAAAAACATTGTTTATTTGAAATAACTGTTCAGTGGCAAGTACAATATAACCAAGCTCATGCAATCATTTAAATATTTTACTGTGTCATATTACAGGAGCAAGAAGTGGAAGAACGCATGCATGTCTTAGCTACACTCCTTTCTCCTTTGTATCAGTCTCTGGTACCAGAGGCATTTAAGAATCAGACCCAGTTTGAACGAGAGGCTTCTGAGTGTCGCCTTGGATTTAAACCTGGCCGTCCTTTTTCGGGTGTCACAGCATGTATTGACTTCTGTGCTCATTCCCACCGTGATCTGCACAATATGAATAATGGCTGTACTGTGGTAAGTTTTTGGTTCCTCTTTAACATCTGAAATTAACATTAAATTGGGAGTTTAAATGGATTGAGTAAATTTTCAAGCAACAGTCATGAAAAAATGAAACATTGATGCCAATAACATGTGGTTTATTTAATACTTATGTTAATTTCCGTGACATTATGATTGGCAAGTAATATAGTCTATAGTAATTCTAAACAGTTGCTAACTAAACTTTAATAATAACAAAATATTGTCAAGTATTTTAAAACATACCATTTAGGTACATATAACCTTTAGTGCTTTTGGATAAGTGGATACACATATAAAGTGACTCATGAATTCATGAAAGACATGTAAGAATGATAGATAAGTTCAATTGTTCTGTCGTGTTTGTGGTTCTGCACACTTAAGGGTAATTGGAACTTGTACTGCAGGTGTAGATTTCAGATGTGAAACCTTTTATTATACTTATGATAAACTACAAACATAAATTTTTAATAATTCAGTTTGTTACCGGGGTTAGCGAGAGATATATTAGACGGTCATGGTTTAGGGCGCCACTCCATGGATTACGGGCATGGAGATCCGGCTAGTCTCTTTCTCAGGGTGTGACGTCGCCCGCGTGGCTCTAACCCTGAAGTCACTCGCAGAAATCTAAACAGCTTTATTTCTTTGTCAATACACTCTTATGTGGGCTCTTAAAGGCGTCCCACACGCCTACCGACCGAAGTTCAAGCAACCGATGACGTTCTACCTCTCTCCTCGACGCTACCGCCTCAATCCATCTCCCCCAGTCCCGTGATTCCCCGTTTCTCTCATCACAGTCTGGTGATTCCCAGGTTCTCTCCTCACAGTGCGGTGATTCCCTGGTTTTCTCGCCCCAGGTTTGCCACTTCTGCTGTACTTGACGACTCGTTGCAATTATAATTCAACAATAAAAGAATGGAGATTGAATACTAAACAATGATAATGAATCCCTTATACTCTAAGCACAACCTTTTTTCTTTAAACTGTAACGTTGGTGTTGCAAGTAGCAACGTATCGTATAACGTAGCAAATGTGTAAACAAAACACACACTTAACCTAAAAGCAATAAACTTCAGTGGAAAATAACACAGGAAACTTGAGCACAGGTTGAGACTAAATTAATTACTTGACACTTTTAAAACATTTTCATCTCAGCAAGTGAAAAGGTACGTCGCACAAAGGTTATGTTTCATTGGACCTTGGCACTCTACATAACTATATAGGCCTACATGACGGGAGTCATATCGGGCTCAATAATGTTATGGGCGAAGCCCTGACGGACGTCAAGTTTATTCTTATGTTACCTCATGGCATCATGTTTTCACTAAGGCTACACAACAGCTAATCATGTCGTACGTTTTTGCATCCAAGTTCATGTTCTGTGGTGAAATCAAATGACTGGAGCCATAGGGCCCGACTGACTTATTTCCTGCGTCATCCTTGCACAGAGTCTCAACCGTGTTAAGAACTGATTATCTTCACAGAGTGGAGCTCATGCCTTTTAGGTACGGGCAGTATTTACGCACCATAATGCAGCAGGGTTGGGCAGAATTAAACTCCTCCATAGCCAGTAGCCTAATCAATATTGTGTCATTGTTGGCCTGCTAATATAGCACTGTTTCGACACCAGCTTGTGAGGTGAGTCTACTCATGGTGGTATGTGCAGTTCGGCAAACCAAGATTTCAGTTCCGTCCGTGTTGTTGGGTTGTTGTTTGTCCATTAGAATTTACATTATGGAGACAATATTTCAGTCGAGTATGGGGTAATCTCCACAAATTGGGGCATATAATTTTTTTGTTAGTTAACTAGTCCTAGTAAGTCCTGCAGCTGTCTATGAAATTTTATCCAGGTGTACAGATTGGACATAGTTCCCCTTTTTCTGTGCCTGTAGGCCAAGGAAATCTGTAGTTTTCTTACCTGCATGACACTTGCAGGGCAACATTATCAGGTGGTGAATAGCCAGTCTCTCAACACCAACTAATGTGTATATGTGTGTACGTATATGTATATCTGTGTGTGCGTGTGCGGAAATATGCGCATGAGGATGTGTGTGGGTAGGTGCATACATGTGTGTGGGTGTGTACTGTTCTTATGATCATGGCCAAATTATAACTTTTTCTAGGTAGGTGGTGAAAAAGTTCCCTACGTAACCTTCAGTAATTCAGGCATTCATGTAATAAAATCCTAAAATGGTAACACCAAAGCCCATAGGGCATGTGCATTAAACATCATCTTCCTCATGTCCTCCGGCCAGATGTTTTTGCCAATATCTGGCTTTAAGTCCTAGTGTGGCAAATGTAAGTACATCTTGCCAGCTTACAAGTGCCTAATCTCCACTGAATTGTAGTGGTGGTGCACTTTGTATGACTGCGCTCAGTGGGCAGAAATTGACACAGAAATGCAGGCTCCCAGTAAATGACGAAGTACAAAAACAAAACAAAAAAACAGAAAAAATTAATCTGGGAGAGGAATTCAGTAAAATATTTATTTTTAACACCAAGAAATCTAAAGAAAGAATTCAGTCAAAAATGTCTGCAATGTTCAGACAAAAAGATGGACATAATGAAGACCAGATCCCCATTTGAAAAAGATGAAATTAGACAAAACATCAGTGGACAACATACAGATGACAAGGTAGCATGACAGAAGTTTCATTCAACAAAATAAATGCAATATTTCGGGAATTGCAATCTATTCCAGTCTTCAGGCTAAGAAGACACATCTGGTCGGAACACCAAGATGCAAATTTAGTTTGCTAGGAAAGTGGGGCTTATATAGTTTGAATGGTCTCTAAGCTGCTCAGCCAATGATAGCAAAGCATGTTTTACTGGCTGGGCTCCCAGCCAATTAGAGGCAAGTACTTACCTGATTGGCTGAGCACCTTGTAGTTAGTGTTTTGTCGAGACTGTTAAACATAGATATGTTAAATCATAATGTTCATGTCTATTTGGTCAGCTCATTGCATTATTTCTAATAGAAGATTATGCCATACAAACAAAATTCTTTTTGGAATGATGAATTGTGCAATGTACACCTATAACATGTAATGCCATAAGCGCAAATGTTCTATACCTATGCAAAACTCTTCAAAATTGAGTTTACAAAAATTAGTAGGATAATTTTATCAGCACACACAAATGAACACCATAGTGGGAAAATCTGCAAAATTATAGAAGCTGATAGGTAATTTTAATTGAAATAGTTTCAAATTTGGTATGTTGTACTTAATAAAACACACATGTCTGTAGTGATAACAAAAATCATAACAATAGAACTTATATCCCAGCGTGTATATAACAGACTTTATTCTAGAGATTACTATCAACAAGCATACCAGTAATGTCCAACAGCTACTTTCAACATTAATCTGTAATGCAATTGCTAGAATGAATGTATCAGAATGAAAGAATGACCTCTAAATATATTGAATTGAACAATTATTTTTACTATACTTTTAACTTAAAAACTTATTTATTTATGTATGTATGTAAAATAATGTGTCAAAATTTAATATGCTTGCCAAAGTATTAGTTGGGCCTATTATTTAATATCACCTTTTACATCAGCTTACATGCACAAATGCACTTACCTTTATCATACATCCCAGACACTAGTCTCCATATTATTCGTTGACCAAATTCATCTGCCTCACCTTGCTTTGCAGATTTTCTGTGGACATATTCCCCAAGAGCTGTCAACTTGCTTGAATCTTTTTTTCATTATCTCTATGTTCTGATTTGTGGATAGTAATTGTGATTATGTACTGTAAATAGCAGCGGAACTTGGTGACTAACAATGTGTATTTGAAATGTTCGCAGATATGTAACACTCCTAGTGGTCATAGTGACAATTGAAATGAGTTAGTTAGCAATATGGCATCGACATAATCGTAAATTTGGTTCGGGTGACCGCCCTTTTGCTAATCGAAACTGAAATTTTGTAATGTTGTAATTAGGTTAGTTTCTTGCAGAAACATTTGATTCCCTGGGTCTTGATCTGTGTATCTTGTCATCAGATTTGCTACGCTAACGTGAGAATACATTAAATAAGCTTGCTATTTTCACTAGTTTGTGTCCATTGTTCGTTTGCTACAGAACAAGTGATGGAACATGTCTATCATCATGTACTGATTTGTGCAGTGTGTGGAATGATGCTGATGTTTTTTTTTTTAATTTGAAAGCAAAATGCTCTACTAACGTTTGCTCTACTTTCGGTGTCGCATGTCAAGAAATCTGACGTGTCAAGCACAATGTATACTTTTTTTTTATACTGCGCGCAAAAAAATCTATCATCAGAAGTTAAATACCATGCAATTAAAAGTGTTTCGTTGCAACAACACAGTGGATATACTACGTTATAGCTAACCTAAGAAGATTGGATTGACGTAAAATTTAGCTTAGTTGGAAACATAACCTGCTAAGTGTCAGGTAAGATCGTGACTACTGAGTGACGTATAGAATGCACTGAAAACAGTTTACAATGTGCTGCTGATCTCGCTAAGATGGTGTCTGGATACTGATAAACAGCAACTGTTTTTTGCAACATGCCGCGAATTGTCTCTACTACAAAAGGGTTTTGAAGAAGACCACCTGGCCTACGAAATTGCCTGCTAAGGCCAACCTGAATTCGAAGTGGAGCAGCATGCATGAAGAATAGAAAATTTTGATGACATATATTATGAGTAGGGCTGTTCGATATTTCAATAAATCGATAATTATCAATATCAAAATTAAAAATCTAACCAATATCTAAATTTTTAAACATATAGATCTCTGTGTTATCGAAATCACCAATATATATATATATGTTATATATATGTTATATATATAAAATATATATATATAATATATATAATATATATACTGTAAAACTATTTTGGTATTCAGACATACCGATATCTAAAAATATATTGATGTTGTCACTATATTATCAAAATCATTGAAATATTGATATTGACAATATATCGAAAAAAATTTTTGTATTTAAAGATACTGATAACTAACAATATATTGATAATGTAACAATATTATAAAAATCACTGACATATTGATATTGACATACAGATAACAACTTCGGTATTTAAACATAGAGAGAAGTAAAAACATATCTATAACTATCATTATTGAATCAAAAAATGTAACATGTATATAATATTCTAAATGAAGATACATTGGTACCGCGAAATCGAAACCACTGGTACACTGATATTTTTGATACATTGAAAACACTTATATGGAAATTGACAATGCTATCGAAATTTAGTTTTATTGAAACAAACAATTTCATTGATATTATTTTTGGACCTAACTATGTCGTCTAAATGAAAATTATATTTGAAACGAGCACTTTGATCGCCATTACTAAATTCACAATTGAAAGTTATTGTTTTTGTACAGGAACGATATTATCTATGATTGGTAAATTTTCAACATTTTTAGTAGTTATTGCCAGTTACACTTTCACTTATTTTGCCGATGGTATGTGATATTAAAAATAATAAAGTTTAATCAAAATAGTTAATAACATCACTGTCGTTGTGTATGTTTACCATCGATAAATCTAATTAGTCTCACACTACTTTAGTCAGGTATACAAATTGTATTTTCTTCCATTTTATTTCACATATTAATATGCATTAATTTGTAGGTTTCTCTGAAATAGTGCCACTAATGGCACTATATTAATTAATCATGCCACATTGGCGATAAACATGTAAATGCTTTAAAATAAAGGGTATTATTTTTAGGTTTAAAATTTAAAATATAAAATTTCAAAGACAAATTAAATTTTAGGTGTGTGTATGCTACAAGTGAATATTATTTCACCCAGGTTTACTAATGCACTTGTGAAGATGTAACTACCAAACATAACGTAAGTAATGATGTACAACATTTATCGACTATCTCTTGTAATGTTACCATATCAGTTGGGAGCCACAGTTGATGCAGTAGGTAGAGCACCTACCTCCCACAAAGGCAATCCGGTTTCGATCCCCGTTGGGGTCGGTCCCTGGATTTTCGTATGTGGGAATCATGTTGGACAATGTCGCTGGTCGGCGGATTTTCTCGGATATCTCCCGTTCCCCACATCCCTTCATTCTAGCACTACTCCGTACCTCATGTTGCCCCTCCCCAGCGCTCAAGACCTAAATTTTATGTGCAGACTTAAATCTTTTCACAATATAAATTATCACATCTCGTGTAGTTACGACTTTTGAAGTGATGTAAAAATGTTTAATATCAGTTTTCAGTTTTGTTTTAACTCTGTGAATAATAACAAGTTGTATTTCATCACTACTCAGCATGCACAGATAATGGCCACGTGACACACATAAGGCGTTCATGAAAATTCACGAGGGTAGGGTAGGTCAGCCAGTATTTCAAGTTTTTGGTGTTTAGAATATTACCCCAGTTAAATTTACCTGTGATGTAGGATTTTTTATTCCCATCATTTTAAAACCTTGAATAGCATTGTACGTGTTATCAAATTCTGGTAATCGATAAAGCCTGGTAACATCATGTGTATCCTTTTTGTATACTTAGATTACTGTATTAATTCCATAGCTATAATACTTACATTTTTTTAAAATGCATGTCGGCAAGGAAGACGGACACAAAAATAATTAGTGCTGACGCCTATTACTGCTCATGTAAAGCTGACATTACAAAATAAATATTAATTCCCAGAGGAAGAGCTGTTACATAAAAACAATTATTATAAGGCAGAGGAAAAGTAATAGTTTATTATTATTTAAAATATTGGGAAATTGAAATAAACAAAGTAATACATTGAATTACAAAGTGCATATCATATATTATTATTTAAAATTATAAACAAGGCTATGTAAACCTTTTAATTATAATATCTACCTGGAGTACTCCTAACAGTCTAGGTATTGTAAAATGAAACATTAATTTAGATAGTTGATAGAGGTTTAAATTCATAAATTTATTACTGGGCACCAAAACTAGAAAGTAAATTTTTTCTCAAGGTCAATAGGTGATAAATTATGATTGGATGATGTAACGTTGTGGCATAGAACTTAGCTGAAACATAGAACGTAGCGACGATTAGTTGTCCAAAGAAAGGAATTGTCAAAAGAATACATAAGTTGAACTTAGTCCATTGGACCAGAGTTTGAAATATGACTCGAAGTATTGTTGAAATTTTGTGGAATCATTTGTTAAATATATCTGTTAAATGATTTCTTTAACACATGAAGTATTGTTGAACTATCGTTGAAATATAGGTTAAATCATCTGTTGAACCCTCCACTGTTACAGATAAATATAAAGTGGAGAATTAATTATCATTTTTAACAAAACAAAACAGGTTGTAACACGCGGATGTGGTGGGTAGACTAGATGACTTGCGTCTTGAAGTACGTAGAAAGTTAAATCTATTAAGAATTGCCTCAAAATTCTCTCACTAATATATATTTAAAATTGAACTGAAAGTTTATAACGTGAAAGAGAAATAATAAGCATCCTGGGAACTAGGAAGACTAACATCTCCAGACAAACAGGAGCGATGCGGAGGCACATATGTTTCATCAGTCGAGGCGTTAAGATTGCTTGTAAAAGTGACGCGGTACAGTAAGCACATTGATGCTAATTAGTTCAGTACATGGCCAACAGATGGTGCGCAGATGTCCAAAATGGCCTAAGAGTGCACAAAGGAGCCAATCAGTGCACAGTGCTGAAGTGGTGTGCGGGATGAAGCATCTAAGACACTGTGCAAAGGTAATATTTTTTATATATTCAGCTGAGCTAAACTGCGGGCATGCACAATTTGTGCCCACGCAAGGCATGTATGGTGCAAGGGCTCTACCACTTTGAGAACGGGACTGCAAGCACATCCGGTATTTCCTGTGGGTAGTAATACAATATACTGGTCGCGGTACTGAGGCTAGACCATGAAGCAGCCTGTGGTCAATTTTCCTGGACTGGGAGATGTGAAAGTAAAAAGAGTACCGCAAGCAGAGAAATTCTGCATGAAAATTAGTAATCATAGTACCTTTCAATTAATAATTAAGTTTAGATTCAGTTAATAAATCGCTCTCATATTAAAAATAATAAAATATGTGCAATAAAAATACAAATAAAAGTAGCATAAAGCTGATAAAACAGCACAAAGTGACTGAGATAACCTACTCTACTCTAGCAAGTGCATTTTCATAAGCGCCAATAGTTTACACTGATAACAGATCAACCACCTTCAATAGTCAAGAACACACGTGGTACAGCAACAGACAGTGGGAATGAAGTAACTTTTTGTTTTCCCATATTATCGAAACTTCTCTCTTGCTACACCTGAGCCAAGCCATTATACAATGGGTTCTATCGCTAGTGTCACTCACTCTGTCAAGTCAGGCGGTTGATTATATCTGCATACAGAATAAAATTGAGCTACCGTAAAAAGTTTAACATGGGAATATTTTGAAATTCAAGTAAATGAAGCTATTGCAAAACGCAAATTATGTATAGTAGTAATATTGTATGTCAGTTATAATCATCATATTTGCCATTCATTTTGAAGTAAAATTATGTAACATATCGTCAACTAAACCATGATGTTGTATGGTGTGCGATCGTACATGTGAGACTCCGGGAGTCGACCACACCAGGAATTGAGCCCGGATTGTCTTGGTGGGTGGCAAATGGTCTGACCATTTGGCCACCGTGACCGCTTTTTTAATTAAGTACTGATACAGATAATGACAATGAAAGTGGTGCATGAAGTATTGAAATACTTGGCAGATTACATTCAGAACTTCAGGTTTTGGTTTTCTCCATATTTGGTTTCGATCGGTTTAACCTGATGCCCTTCAAAAATTGTCAGTGATAAACTTTAAGCAAAGAGTTCAAATCGTGGGAAATCTATTCCGGTACAGATTCTTTTAGTTAACAGTCATTTGTCAAACTAATGACTTGGTTCGAGTATAAATGGGATTTCGATGTCTTTATTCTGCAATAATAAACTTTTAAAAATTTTTCCAGTCTTAGATGGTGGCTTATTGGACTTAGAAAAATCATCAACAATCAATGAAGAGGAAAAGAACTCGCACACTTGAGTTTATTGGTATAATTTTATGACATCTGTGCAAACAGTGCAGTGCGAAACTTTATGAGAATGTTTAAATTCATCGACTGGAACACATTTACTGGGGTGTTACTTACACAATGCATTAAAATTGGAACACATATTTGCTTGTCTTAAGAAATGTGATTCTGAGATTAGTGTGTGTATCTAAACCTAATCTGATCAAGTTTGGTAGTATCAATATTTATTACAAATTTTTACAAAACTATACAGAGTTAATGTGGGATTTTAGGGTAGTTACAAATTTTGTTAATAAAAAAATTGGATTTTGATAAATACCATAGAAAAAATTAATGAGAACCAAAAATTGAAAGTTGATACAAAAAAATTGATGTTATCTGCAAATAGATGAACCAAAAAGCTTACATTATCAGTATACCAAAAAGTTAGTGTTAACTATATACTGAAAAGTTGCAGTGTTATTGATATACCGAAAAGTTACGATATTATCCATATACCGAAAAATTACGATATTATCTGTATATCAAGATGTTACACTATTATCAATATACCGAATAGTTACAGTGCTGTTGATATACCTAAAAGTTACAGTGTTATTTATATACTGTAAAGTTAAAGTGTTATAGGTGTACCGAAAAGTTAAGCTATTATCGAAATCATTCATATACCATAAATTGACGACATTATCGATGTTATTGACATACCGAAAATACTGATTATGTAGTTAAGTTTAATATTGATATCACATATTGTGATATTAAACAGCCCTAATTATGAGGCAAATATGATTTGGGACTTGTTGGCAACATCCAAAGTTTCGGCCAAGACTGCACATAGCTCATGCGCAGGTACTTCATCCCCTTTTTCTCCCTACTATAGAGTTAGCACATTTTAGTAGCAATCATTTTTTGAGCTAATGTGTGGCCTTTGTTGCCAACAACCCAAGTTTAACTAATGTGGGAAGACTTTCGTATTGAAAGTCATCCCTGTCAGCTGAGGTCTTGTCTGTGGTCCAGGCTTTGCCTTGTCACACGCCAGCATTTGTACACCAGATGTTGCACTCGTCAAGCATACAAAAAACACACAAGACGAACTCTTGGAAAATGGGTGACGCCTCACTTGGGCCCACAACAGCAGCCGTACTCACCTTTTGACATTTTCCTTGCGACATTCAAGGTTGTAAAACTCAAATTTTCTGTTTAGATACAGTTAATTTAGATGTATAAAAACGTTCGGTTATAGTTTAAACCAAAAACTAGGCAGAAATACAATAAAAAAAGTTTCGTATTCCTGATTTGTTCTCAAAAGTAAGATCAAACAAGTGTTACAAATCCTTCACGGCATTACAATACATGAAATCACTTGCTTTGGGTAAGGAACTTGCAGATTAAGGAACAGACCGAAAAACATCTTGAAGAAAAACTGTAGAAAATGAATTTAACCCTGAAGATGTCCACATGAAGATTATAAAGTTCCCACATCTCAAAAAAACGAAAGAAGAATACTGGGTGGTAAAAACCAGTCCCAGGCACCTGAATGTCCACATTCATAGGAAGACGAAAAATTTGGTAGAGTTCTAAAATGTCCGAAATTAGGTTGCAAAGAAAAAACAACTGCGGGCGCTACCTGTGCATGGAAAATTTGCCACTCCCGTTAACACATCACTTAAGTTATGAGCTACTGCACTACTGCATAATTTTTTCCATTTCAGAATAATACACGGACCAAGGCTATACCCTATCTGCGTCCGGACATCCTGAGTACTGGGGAACACTTCTTACATATCCAAGTGCGTCGCTGCTCGCGTCCCTCTAGCCTTACCTTCATGTGTCGCACTCCTATTGGCTACACAATACACACACCACCCTCTAGAAACTAAATGAAATCCACGCCTCTTCGTGATTGGGCGTCCAGCAAATCTAATTGCGCAATATACTCGCAGACAAGGAAAACACGGCTTGTTGCTACCCGGCCAACCGGCCATAACTGGATAAACCTAAACCCTCGCACACACCTGCCAACGAAAAGGTCTGCTTTTTCATTGAGTTCCCAAAGCAACACTACATGTACCCACATGCATAAAAATTTTAAATAATGACAGTAATTAAATTTGTTCTGAGTTGAATAATTTCTATAGATATCATTAAAACTTAAACCTGCTTGTGTATATGAAGATTAAAAATATAATTTGAAATGGAAATACAAAAAAAAAAAATTAAGTAAACACATTTACCTCGTATCCCCACAGAACATGAAAAACCTACAGTGTTACAGCCTTTCACTGAGAATAATTATCATGTTGCATGGGAAAAGAAAAATTATGAACTTTTTAGCAAGCGATACAATAATAAGAGAATTAGTGTGTCTATGCACATAGAAGCCATCATGCAAGCACCATCCCTGTCACTGGAAGCACCTGCCTGCATCAATCAATACATTTATATCAGTCTTGAGTGAACACATAACTGCTCTAAAAGTGTTGGACATAAAAGTTGATAAGTGGGAAGTTGACAAGTGGGATGTATTCATTGATGATAAAGGAACTGAACTGACTAAGGTAACAGATTTTTTGGCATTTCTTGATGGGCACCGTTGTGCAGCTGACTCACAGCTGGCTTCAGCTCCTTTGGAGACAGCATTTAAATTAAGGTCAGTACCACCAAAACCATTTCCTCACCATTCATTGTCACAGTCCTTAGCAATAAGTGCTGCTAAGAGTTCAAACAGTAAATGTGCCTTTTCACAATACAAGCCTCCTCTTTGACTGTGCTGCCAGTTGGTGCATGCTTTACTTGATTTTGTCAGCCAGTCTAACTTTATGAGAGAGGACTGTGTAAAATGACTTGGATTAAGACGTCAAAAATCAACCCTCCCAATTTATGGTGTTTCTGAAGTGCCAGTGTATATATCAAAGGGCGCAGTAAATTGTCTATCAACTTGTGTTGGTCAGGACTCGTCTCGATTGGCTCTCACAGCATTTATCTTGCCAATGATAACTGGTGTGTTTCCCACTGTGCCCATACAGACATCATCATGGAACCATCTTGCCCATTTGAATCTTGCCAATCCTCATTACTCCACTCCTGGACCAGTTGACATATTGATCATAGTAAACCTTTTCCTTATATACTGCATGGTCATATTCTTAACCCAAGATTGTGATACACCAGTAGCAATTGACACAGAATTTGGTTGGGTTGTAAAGGGAAAGATACCAACATCTGCAGCATCAGTGAATTGTGTCTCATTTCATACATGCACACCTACGTTAGACAATGCAGTTTGATAACTGTGGGAGATTCAGTAGGTTGCTTTGCCACCAAGGCTCACTACAGATGGTGTACAGTATGAAGAAATATTTGTGGAAACTTGTGAAAAGGAAGAAATTGAGTGACACTGTGGCTTTACCATTTAGGGAACCTAAACCCCATTTTGAAGAATCAAGGG
The DNA here is from genome assembly GCA_003012365.1 of Medauroidea extradentata. Taxonomy (NCBI): domain Eukaryota; kingdom Metazoa; phylum Arthropoda; class Insecta; order Phasmatodea; family Phasmatidae; genus Medauroidea; species Medauroidea extradentata. The sequence continues at coordinate 70,928 of PNEQ01070208.1, forward strand.
TGCAAGTTCTTCTTCTATTATACAAGCTTGAGTGAAAATAAAATCGTGATTCTGAACATTGTATGTTGAATTCATGACAGTCTACCTACAACAAAGCCACATGTCATTAGTGCCAGCCCCTCAACAGAGTGCATCCTCATTGCACTTTCCAAATCAAAATTCATGATGAAGTTCGTGATTATCAGCGTATCTTGTGGAGGCCATCAGACCATGACCCTGTTTGTGATTTGCGACTCAATACTGTTACCTGCTGAATTTCATCGGCACCAACTCTCCTTATCTGTACACTTCATCAGTTTGCTGCAGATGAGGATTAATTTTTACACATGCTGCAGCAATATTGCTAGCAGATAGCTACGTTGTTGATATTGTGACAGGAACGTCTAGCACACTACCTGCACTGTTACTACAGAAGGAACTGATAGAACTGTTAAAGGTGGGTGGTTCCCATCTGCGGAAATTCTCAAGCAATGATCAGTATCTGTTGTCATGGCTTCCATTAGACATGATGCAGATCAGTGACACTTTGTCCCTCAACATCTCTTTTGGACTACCAACAGTTAAAATACTTGGTCTACAGTGGCGAGCTGAAAATGAAACTTTCTCCTACGACGTTCAGTCAACATCTACATCTGCCACCAAGCGAAATATTTAGTCAGATTTGGCGAGAATATTTGATCCTCTGGGCTGGCTAGAACCTATTGTCCTGCTGGAAAAATCACTGATTCAACATTTTTCGACCCGCAACACTCGTTGGGGCGACCCTTCGTCACCAGACATTCTAAGTATGTGGTAGCAGTTTTAGAAGGAGCATCAGTGTTTTGCCAAGAGCAATATTTCTAGGTTTGTTAGGGGCTGAGGGGGTCGAATAGTAAAACAATTTACCTCCCACCTGGGCGATCCAGGTTCGATTCCCGGCAGGGTCGTTCCCTGGATTTTCACAATATATTCCAATTCTCCCACCCCTTCATTCTGGTACTGCTCCATACTTATCTCATCACCCATCACTCAGCGCTAAAAGAACTCAACGTTAAGCATTGACCAAAATCTCTTACCAATCATCCCCCCTAGGTTTGTTCCTGCATGCCATTATGACATTCTTCTTCAAGCGCATGGTTTTGTTGACAGCTCAGAGAGAGGCTATTCTGCAGTACCTTAGAGCAACCTCTCCTAGTGGTTTGACGTCAGTGCATATTTTTGTTGGCAAATCTAAGGTGGCTCTAGTTAAGTCATTACCTTGCCTTGAACTATGTGGGACTCTACTACTTGCTCGCACCAAGCACAAGATTTTGGACAGCTATAGTTCTATGTGCTTATCTCCCAGATATTTTCCTGGATAGACTTTCTGGTGTTTCTTCACTGGGTTCATGTTTCACCACATAGATGGAAGACTTTTCTGGCGAATCATGTCAGCCAGATTCAGAATTTAAACCCAACTAAATATAGGAATCATGTTCGATCAGCAGATAATTCTGCAGATTGAATTTCTCGAGGCCTCTTTCCTAGTGAACTGACAGAGACTGCTGTAGTGGACAGGCACCCTGTGGCTGTGTAAGCATTCAGAACACTAGCCAAAGCAATCTGTCAAATATACCATGTTAATAAAGATTGGTTGGAGCAATGTACCATCTCACTTCATGCTATTGAAACAGTTTCAGACACTAACTATACTGCTGCACAAATTCTCCTCCCTGAATCAAGTTAAATAAATAACTGCGTGCCTACTGTCTGCGGTTTTTGCAGTGCTTGCACTCTGAGAAACCTCCTGTCGGTCCACCCAGTACGCATAAACTTCACTGTCTTGACGGTGTGTGTACGGACTGCACAGTCTGATGCCTTTGCTGCAGACTTTGAAGCATTGCAGAGTAAGCAAACGTTCAGAGGACCACTCTTTAAGCTATTTCCATTATTGGATTCTGCTGGAGTTCTCATAGTGGGCGGATGCCTACATTTATCGGATATGTCAGGCATCCAGTTTTGCTGCCCAAACATCATAGTCTCACCAAACTGCTGATAGACCATTTTCATGATCACTTGCTACATTGTGGACCAACATTACTGCATTCTGTCCTTTAGCTAGAGTTTTAGGTAATGGACGCACACAGCATTATCTATCACTGTCTGAAACAGTGTGTTCATTGTTTCAAGGTTTGTCCTATACTTATGACCCTAATACATTCTCTTCCTGGACACTGAGCCACTTCTTGTCATTGGTCCCCCTTGTATGATTCCAGAACCTGATCTGTCACATGTCCATCGTGGTCAAACCTCTCGTTGGCAGCTTATTCAGCATGCTTATAAATTATTTTGGAAGAGGTGGCATCACAAGTACTTTCATAATTTCAACAACATGCCCATTGAACCCATACCCAAGATAATAGTGCAGTTGGTACCCTGGTGCTCATAAAGGAAGCTAACCTGTCTTCACTCTGCTGAAGGCAAGGGTGGATTTCGAAGACTTTTCCAGGCCCTGATGCAGTGGTCCGAGTAGTGACAGTGAAGGCTCAACAGGATGTCATTACTTGTCCTGTTGTTAAATTGTGCCCATTGCCATCCCAAAAGACTTGAAAATGTGCAGTTTGGTGGGCGGGATGTTGTGATTTGTAAACAGTAATTGTGATATTAACTGTAAATAGCAGTTAAACTTGTTGACTGTTGACGTGTGTTTGAGATAAGTACCGCACATGTAGCACTCCTGGTGGTCATAATGGCAATTGAAATGAGTTAATTGGCAATATGGCATCAATGTAATCAGACTTTTGTTCAGGCGGCCGCCCTTTTGCTAATCGAAACTGAAATTTCGTACTATTAAATTAGGGTAGTTTCTTGCTGAAATATTCCACAAATAAATATTGTATTGAATAGCGTACCTTTATATAATACATTTATACATCATATGCTGTTTTACTAATTGCGTAGGCCTACAAAAATAATACAGCAGATCTATTTCTAACGACTCTAAAACCTAGTAAAAGAAAATATATAGCTATTAATGAAACTTTACTAGGCTACCTGTTCAAAAAAGCTATTTCCGTTGTGAAGAAAATAACAAATCGGCTATGGCAAACTGAGACATGTAGCCTACCCTGACCTAAATGTATGAACTGCATATAAATTAATTCTAGACTAACTTAAAAAAAAACTCAATTGACTAACTTCAGAAACATTTACGAACAATAAATAATACCATACATGAAATGCTTGAGATACTCTTAATTTTTTTTGGTGCATGCAAGTTTTTTTTCTCTCCGATTGTAAACAGACATGTTAATTTGACCTAATTTTACAAAATGTACAAAAGTAGCACATTTTCACAAAATACATTCAATATTTTGAAAGTTTAAGACTTGCAATAATTATAATTAATGTAACATGCATTCACAAATAAAATTCAAAATCAATCTGAAACAGACAACTACGCGCACGGCACAATCACTAGAGCATGATTCAAGATGGTAAACTTGGCAGCCAAGTCTTTGCAGGTGAAAAATTAGCTGAGAGTGTAATTGCTACAGATACTCAAATTAACCATTTAAGGGAAATTTAACATAAACAATCTAGCACCGAGCACTTTAATATTATTTAAAGTAAAGTATACTTCAAAGCTCTATATTAACTGTTATTTGTAGTGCGCACTATTTTCTACATCAGGAATGTTAGACTGGTGGAAGAGAAACATTTTGTTATTCAGGAATGCCATCATTATCATATGAGAGAACCGGCTGATTTTCCCTGATTTCAGGTGTAGTGTTACTGTAACTGGCTTTTAATATGTTTGCAGCAATGGTTGCCAAAGTCAAAATACAGCAAACCTGTTTGTATAATCTATACATGCTTCGGACCTGGAAGAGTTTTTGTCGATGGGTCTACTTATGACCTTCTTATGAGTTGACAAATAACTGTTCAATAGTTTGTTTTCTTCTCAACAGCTTCTCTTATAAAGTGATGCCTTATATCAATGTCCTTTGTTTGCCTATGAAACACTGTAATATGTAACAAATTTTTTGCACTTTGATTGTCACTGAAAACAGTAATTGATCTTTTAGTACCACAGATATCACCTATAAGTTCTTTCAAATGAATGACTTCTTTCATTGCCTCACTCATTGCCAGATATTCTCCTTCAGCTTTCTGGATTTCTGTCTGATGGCAGCACGAGCCATCTAGAACATGTAGTCTTTGCTTTGTAGTATTTGATATCTGAAACCTCATCTGCCCAGTCAGCATCCATATAATCTGCAGTGTCTAGACCAGTCTTGCGAAAAACTAGAGCATAGTCTTAAGTTCCCCTTAAGTACCTTAACACTCTTTTTGCAATACCCCAATGCTCAGAATACTGATCAATATTCAACTTTTTCAAAATATGTAATGCACTAGCAATGCCTTGCGTAGTACAGACAAGCAAATACATTATGCAACATAACATCTGTTGCTACGGATAGTCTGATTTTGGTCAGTCTATTATTCACTACCATTGGTGTTCCCACTGGCTAGTGGTCCAGCATCCAGAAATGTTTCAAGATAACTTAAGTGAACATCCTTTGATCTAAAGAAATGGTTTCCAGCATTCCTGTTTCTGGTAGTCTTAATTCCAATGCATTTGTCTGCTTAACCTAGATCTTTAATTTTAAATCTCTTGTCAAGCTCTTCTACTAGTCTTGACTTGTCAGCATCATTGTTGTAGTACACAAAGCAATCATCAACATAAAAAGCCACAGTTATAACATTTTTTTTTCACCCTTTGAAAAATACACGGCTCTCCAACTTCCAGCAAGGTTTGATGAACTGGTTTATTTCAAACTCTTGATTCTTGTTTCAACCTATAGGTTACCTTTTTTTAATTTTCACAAACTTCCACTGAGTTTTGGCTTTCTAATCCTTATAGCTGTTCCATGTAAATTTAATCTTCTGACTCCTCATGAAAGCAAGCAGTTGTGACATTGATATACTTAAAAATCTAGCTGTACAGCAAATTAAAAACGAAGTCTAATAGTTGAATGTCTCACAACAGGTGCAAAAGTTTTGGTGGTAATCCATACTATACTCTTTAGTGAATCATCTAGCCACCAACTTGGTTTTGTACAATTCACTCCCTTCTTGACATTAAAAACCCTTTTGCACAGAAAGCATTGTCACTTTGACACTGAACTAGCTCTTATGTTTGTCCTTCGTTAATAAGTCATATTCTTCCCACATGGCATGTTTATATTTTTATTGATCCTTTTCTCACAGTGCCTCTAAAACACTAGTGGGATCATTTACAGGTTCACTGCAGGATGCAAGATCTAGCAAATATTCAAGAAAACTCTTGTGTCGTCATTCTTTGACTGGATATCAGGGTTCTGGGTTTAGCTGAGTTTCAGTTTCATTTCTTTAAAATTTTCATCCAGCCCAACACATACTTCTAATGGTTCTTCTTCGGGTGCTCCTGTCTCTTCAGACCATCCCTACCAATCTTCTCAGGTTTGTGCCTCAGGCTGCTGCACTTAAATAGCAACATAGGATTGCCCAGGATCTGACATATTTGTAACATTTTTAACATTTTCAGAGATCACATAGACATCAATGCTGCTAATTTCAACCTCTTCAGCAAACGGCACATCTTTAGCATACTGAACTCTAGTCAGTGACTTGGGATCATTAAAATTGTAACACTTGGTCAGCTCCCAATACCCAACATACATAATTTCCTTACTCTTAAGATTCTGTTTTCCTCACTTTTGTTTCTAGCCATTAACTAATGCTTTGCAATGAAAAACCATGATATGACTTGCATATTCATTGTATCCCATGCAAGATTCCGTAGTACTGACATATTTCACAGCCTTTGTTGGTGACCGGTTCTGTAAATAGATGGCATTATTCACTGCTTCAGCCTAGGAGTCTTTTTCTAAACCAGCTTTTTTGAAGCATAGTTATAACTTTCTCATCAATCATACTACACCATGCCATTTTCTGAGGGGTATACTCAACTGTTGTGTAATACTTGACACCAATCGTCAATTAGAAACTCTCTCAGCTCATTGTTTAGATATTTTTTGCTGTTGCCAGTACGTAGACACTTCAATTTCATGCCAGTTTCTGTCGTAACAACTTTAAACTGCTTGAACTGCCCACAAACTTCATCCTTGGATTTAAGGAATATTTGAAAAGTCTTTCATATTAAATCATTAGTGAAAGTCAGGCAGTATCTTGAATCACCAAATGAGACTTCATACCTTGAACCAAAAACATATGAGTGAATAAGTCCCAATTTCTTTAGAGCTTGTTTTGCAAAATGCATTTCTGGAATGGTTGCCTTGTCAGCTTCCCTTTTATAAATGTAATGCATAAGTACTGAATACTGTATTATCTAAATAGCTTATACCAGAAAACATACCTTCTATCAGCTGTTTCAGTCTTTACTTGCCAAGATATGCAAATGTCTTATGTCACATAATTTGTGTGGTTTTCAGTACTGGTATGTTTGTCACCTCAGAATGCAATTTCAGTTTGTACATGCGATCATCAGTCATTGCAACTGCCCTAAACTGACCCTGCACTTCAGAATCATTTTTATAATACATGTCACAACCAAATTCAGAAAAAAAATCAATGGCACATTTCTCTTCCATGGTGCTAACAGACAAAAGATAGGAAGAGATATGATGTAGTAATAATATATATATATATTTTTTTCATTCAGCTCTCATATACAATATCCACAGCCTATTTCTAGTAGAGTTTCATTATTTACTATGGTGATTTCCTTGTCTGTTTCTCAGCTAGTCCTTTATCTTACTCAAGTGTATTGTTGCCCCTGAGTTAACATACTCATCATGGGACATTCAAATCAACTTTCTCTTTTTTCCTAATTTGTGACTCTTTTGGGAACTCTAATGATCTGTGCCCAATCTTGTTGCAACTGTAACATCTAAACACAAGAAGTTTTCTCGGAAATTATTTTATATAGTTCAAATCTGGTTCTGATGGCTTCTTACCTCTGATGCCTGGCATGAATGGTCCATCACTAATATCCTTAATGACATCTTGGAGCATCTTGTTCCAGTAGCATCTCATCTGGGTAAGCAAGGCAAGCAGTGCTTGTTCAGAAAGTTTCCTGACAATGTTTCTTTTCAAATGTTCAGTTACTGGAAGATAACTGTGTCTTGCGTAGCTAAGTGTAACATTTTACATATTTTACTTAGGAGTAAATACAGTATGTCATAAGAAGCAGACTTGTTTCTGAGCAGATTAAGATGTTTGGAAGCACTGCAATAATTCTTTCAGCAGGCAGGTTGTCACAATGGTTTATGGGTGGTTTAAGGGAAGGATGGGTATGCAGATTTGTGGAGGGGATTGGCTGTGTCAAACTGTGACCTGTGTTTTAAGCTGCAAAATGAGCGCTTGTTTTCCAAACTGAAGTGAATATAGCCGAAGTTAGGCCTACTTGCGCCTCGTTGGAATCTAATATAGTTTATGCATGGTTGGTGCACGAGAAGGTCAGCATCTGGGAACTCAATACTCCTGTCTTACGAACAGGTTTTATTATTTTTTTCCCATGTACAATATGGAAGCAGCCTAGCCCTTATTTGCCTCTTTGGCCATCACAAAAAATAAGTGGATACTGTCCCATTAAGTCCAATGCTACAGCTTTGAAGGGAGTAGTGGGAAGGTGGGACGATTGTTGTTCGGTCCCATCTGCTCTCCGTGCCTTTTTCTCCTGGAAGTCCTGGCAGCCTCGTACATAATCCTGCACATCCACTCTGAGTCCAGGCCATTCGAAATACTGCATTACATTCCGCACTGTCTGATCTACCCCGGGATGCCCTGCTAGTGTATCACTGTGTGCAAAGTTCAAGACTATCTCTCTTGCCTCGGCGGCCACAAACACTTTCCATGCCATCTCCACACCTGGCAGCCTTGTTTCTAGCACTTGATCCCTTACTCGAACACTCTCCACATTACTTTCTTTCGGCGCACTTGGCTATTAAACACAAAGCTGTGGGAGATGTTTTTGTGTGTTAAGAAAGTGATTATTAACAGCAGACCAGGTAGTCGGTCTGAACGAATGCGTGATCACCTGCAGTGAGGCGTGTTCCTTTGTTTCGATTTTCCTCTGCTGAGTTGAGGGATGCTCAGGAGGAAACATCACTGCCACGTCGTGGTTGTCAATGATGGTTTGAGCCGGGTTTGGATCCCGTGACAAGTGATTGGGGAGTTCATTGTCAACTCCCCTGACATGTTCAGTTGTAAAATCAAACGACTGTAGTAACAGTTGCCAGCCGATGAGTTTACCCCTCCTTCCCTGCATCGTGTCCAGCCACGTCAGACACTTGTTGTCCGTCCGTAATGTGAACTGTCTTCTTTCTAGGTGAGGGCGGTACTTACGAAGAGCCCAAACTACCGCCAGGCACTCTTGCTCGTTGCTGTGATAGCGACGTTCTGCTTCTCCGAACTTGGCACTACTGTAGTTGATAATGAGTCGTGACCCGTCGTCAGCTAGCTGGTATAGGACGGCGCCGGCACCTTCCGGGCTGGCATCGGTCTGGACGTAGAGGCGCTTCTCAGAGTTGATGCGAGACAAAGCATGAAACTGGGTGAACTGTGATTTCAACTCTTCAAATGCCTTCTGGGCACGTTCGCTCCAGGCGTATTTTCTTTTTACAGAGAACAAGTCAGTGAGAGGGTCGGCGATTGTAGCGAAGTGCGGTATGTAGTTCCTCAACCAGTTCGTTAATCCAAGGAACCGTAGCATTTGTTTCCTAGGCGCCGGAAATGTGCTGTTGGCAATTTTGTCCAGGTGTTCGGAATGGGTGTAGTTACCATTCGGCTGAATCACATGCCCCAGGAAGTCGACAGAGGTTCTACCGATATGGCACTTCTAGGGGGAAACGACAAGTTGGTGTACTGCCAGTCATTCTATCACTAAACTCAGACGGTGTACATGGTCCTCCCATGTCCGAGACCAGACGATGACGTCGTCGAGGTACGCTGCGACAAACTCCCCGATGTACCCCTCCAGCACCTGCGTCATCATATACTGGAAGGTTGAAGGAGCACACTTCAGCCCGAATGGAATCTTCCGAAACTGAAAGCGGTGTCCGTCTGGTGTCGTAAAAGCTGTCTTAGCACGGTACTCGCCAAAAACCTGACTTTAAGTCTAACGTCGAGAACACTCGGCCATCACCCAGTCCTGCCAAGGCCTCATCAACAATGATCCGCAGTGGAGGGTCACTTTCTGTCACCAGGTTCAGCGGACAGAAATCAGCACAAAAGCTCAGTGTCCCATCCTTCTTCGGCACGAGTACAATGCGGGCATTATATCGACTGTTGGACGGTTCGATTACACCCTCCTTTAGCATCTCTGTGACTTGCTCCCGGATGACCCGTTGTTCATGCATCCCATAGCCTCTGGGACAAGTGTATTTTGGGTCTGGGTTAGGTGTCAGTTTGGGGTGCTCAGCTGCTATGGTTGTCTGAAGTTGGTCGGAGAAAGCGATGACATCTTTCCGTTCATCCAAGAGAGCTCTTTCCGTTCATCCAAGAGCATACTTGCCAGCTTTTACGATTTTTCCGTAAGTTTTACGGAAATGTATCATGTTTTACGGTTTTACGATTACATTCAATATCTTACAGATTTTCGCAAATGTATGTGTCTCATTTTGATGCATTTTTATTTTACCGTTTATTTATCAGTGTCTAACCTCTAACTTGTGCGCTGTATAAACATTGCGTAATCGAAAGATCGAATATATCGATTGTCGTGCCTTTCGATATGACAGATGAGAACAGTGGCGAAATTGTAGTTTAGACCCTATCGATTACGCATCGATACCCTGAGCAATGCGATGAAGTCGCGTCACGGCAGCCATTATTAACCCGGTTTTCTTTGTGACGAGACGCGTGTACAGTATTTTGGTGTTATTAGTACTTTTTTTTTTTTTTCATACGGTGATGTATAAAATGACAACATGAGTGCTACAACGAAGAAACAGTATTTGCAAAGTTTCCGAGATGAATATACTAAGGAGTATCCTTGTATAATAAAGTCGGATAAAGGCAGTAAATTCGCGTTCTGTACATTTTGTAGGTGCGATTTAAATATTTCACATGGCGGTAAGAATGATTTAG
>PNEQ01070219.1:0-35463 GCA_003012365.1 Medauroidea extradentata
AAAAAAAAAAAAAAAAAAAAAAAAAAAAAAAAAAAAAAAAAAAAAAAAAAAAAAAAAAAAAAAAAAAAAAAAAAAAAAAAAAAAAAAAAAAAAAAAAAAAAAAAAAAAAAAAAAAAAAAAAAAAAACGGGCCACGAAAATGCTCAGAAACTCTTGTCATCGTAAATTTCTCTGAATAAGTTTCAACGTCATCTTATAAATGTCTTATAATGTCCTGTAATTCTTCAATAGTTTTTATCTGTTCTTCATCCTATTTCAAATTCCTCCATAGCTTTAAAGAAGGCCAGATTCCTTTCTACATATCGTGGGCGGCCATTCATTTCAGTTAGTTGTTGTGTAGTACATAGATGCTATAAACTCCTTGAATAACTGTAGGCATTTCTCGAAAAGTATGGAAGTTAACTACGCACTTTTGATGATATATAGCATCAGCTGACTTAAGACGGTTAACACACACTAAACGTCCAATTATATCCCTAGCCCATTTATCATATTTTCTTTCCTTACGTACGCTTTTCATAGTTTCGTCAAACTTTTCAGCGTCGGTTTTCACCGCATGTGTATCTGTTACAGGATCATCAATTTGTGCTTTCTGTCCACAGTAAAAAACAGTTCTTGTAAAAACATAATTTTGTAACTTAGGAAAGAATTTTTTTTCAGGAGAAATCGAGACAGGCTCTCCATCGGATTCCGCACGCAATTTTCTCTTCAACTGCGAGCAGTGCGCCTCTCATCTGTGAAATATTAATTTGGACCTCTCTATCGCATGATGCAGAAATTATTCTTATTAAAACCTTTCCTCCTACTTTAACAGTTTGTTTAGACATAATCAGGGCCCCCACAAGGGGGAAGGGTCCATGTGTACCTCCAAGTCCCGGGCCCGGGCCGTAGAAGGGCCCGGCCCTAGCCTGGAATTTTCTTTTTAATTTTTTTTAAAGGATGGGCTGTTATTTTCAATACAAAAATGACATTCTTCAGTGGGCATCAATGCCAACTGTAAAAGTAAAGTTAATTTTCATAGAGTAGCGATGACGGAAGATAGACCTGCCGGCGAAGGTGGCTAGGTATGCGCCTGCGACGAAGCACAACGCTGCATTACTGGATACTTTTTTCTTCTCCTTATCTCCCTCTCCGCTGTCAGCTGAGCCAGCTCATCAACACCATGCTGCCATTTCCTTTATCTGACCTTGGTATTTCTCGTATCCTTCATCCACCCTATAGGACTTGTGCAAAAACAGTTGTCATTCTGTGTGCGATTGCGAGCTGTACCTGGTGTCATGTGGTTGTGCTTTGTCAGTTTCTTGTTTTGCACGTTCTCTTTCAGCACATTATATGTTACAGTGTTATTTTATATGAATATGATAGTTACACAAACTAAGATAAGGTAAGAATATTTAACATATTGCATACATTCATTTTACTGTTTGTACTGTAACGACAGTGTACAGATTGTGGTCACATTCAGTGACCTGTACAATTGCCAGCCTAAGTGAGTAATGCACGTGTTATGTGACCCAAGTTATTGTCGAAGCACGGGAGTAGAGAAGTGATAAGGCCCGCACTGGCTAGAGCGTCAACTACATTATTTTCTGTGAATGTATTAGGCACCCATTTAGTAGTTTCGTGCAATAACGATATGAGTTTTCAACTGCAAGGCTGAACACGGACTGAGACAGATCGGTTAGGATGGAAAACATGACCTTACTGAATATACCAAGTATTGTTCATTTGCCTCATAAATAGGATGATATAGCGGTAAACGTTTCAATGGTATACATAATATTAAGTGAATAGATGCATTAGTGATCTTTACATTTTTAATTTAAAACTATAAGTTATCGATCTATGAACTCAGGTAATAACATTTAATGATTTAAGGATATATTATACATTGCATTTTATTTCAGGGAAGGAGAGCGCATTAAAAAAATTTTAGTGCTTAAAATCCGAATTTTTACAATTTTTGAGGTAAAGAGAGTGCTGGCGCCCGCACTTCCTTTCACGAATTACGTGAACATTTAACCAAATTGTATTGTTTTCGAGACTTAGCAGATCATCAGTTATGTAATTGCGCAAGTTGACTATGGTATTGTACCGACTGCATCGGTACAAGACGTAATTTGACGACGCCCGAGACAGTTCAGACATTACAAGATATCAGCAATTAACATATTTAATTCTCCACAGCTATGTTTCGAACACTTCCACGTATTCAGAAACTTTATATTCCATTTGTTATGCTTTGGATTTTTTTAAATTGGGGCCAGAAGCAACTTCCAGCCCCGTCCAAAATATCGAGTCTTTATTTACAAAGAAACATACATCAGGCAAAACAAACTGTACAAGCTTACCCATTCCGACAACAACGGTCTTGGTGGAAGAAAATGAATGTGGGTGATACTGTGTGATGGCTGCTGGGTGATGATATGGAGATGCAGCGGCGGAGTGCACTAAGGATGGAGAAGAGTGCACTCAAACGTGAAGAGGCGATGGCTGGTAACTGTCAGACGGCGAAGAGTAGAATGGAGACGGTGAGCGATGATTTGTGATGCGGCGAGAGATGATGTTCTGTGCTGAGGTCCTGAAGTCTTCTGGGGGAGGGTGCCAGTATCAGGGGGTGGGCGTCACCGTTGTTAGCCACCGGGATCCCCGGCGGCGACTGGTGCAGAAACGTCATCCTCCAAGGTCCGCAGGTGGTCGACGGAGAAGAGCGGTCGCCTTGGGTGGGCAGCAGCAGGCGGGGGGTCGGCCACACGCCTGATGTAGGGGTTGGAGTTGCGGGAGCAGCGGTGAAGGAATTTCGTGGAGGCTTTGACAAGAGTGGAGTGAAGATGAGGAAGGTGAGTCTGATCGAGAAGGTGTTGACGGAGAGTGGCGCGAGGAAGGCCGAGGAGGAGGCGAAGACCAAAAAAGTATGATCGGGCGAGGGGACGAAGATTGTTGAGGGATGAATGAGACCAAACAGGACTTGCATAGGTAATGATGGGAATGACCAAGGAACGGAAGACGGTGACCCGGGTGTCGAGGGGAGTGCCAGAATGAGGACGCAGAATCGGAGCGAGTTGGGAGAGGACGGAGCGAGTCTTGGCAACGGTGGAGGTGATATGAGGAATGGAGGAAAAAGAAGAATCTAGGGTAACACCGATGTAGCGAAGAGTAGCAGACCAGGGAATAGGTGTACCAATCAAGGAAGGAGGATTATCAAGAGAAGGATGATAACGCGAGAAAAGAATGGAGGAAGACTTGGCGGGATTAAGGGCAATACCATGATGGAGGAATTGAGTAGAAAGGGAGGTGAGACCACGGTTGAGACGGTCGCGTAAGAGGCCTTAGGGTACAGAGGAAGCCAGGAGGCAAGTGTCGTCAGCATATTGGGTGAGGAAACAACCAGGAGGAGGGGTCAGATCAGCAATGTGGAGCGTGAACAAGAGAGGACTGAGGATGGCCCCCAAAAAACATTTGTGCTGTTTGTTGTTTTTCACTTTGACCAGTAAATTAAAGTAACTTTCGCGATCGGGTTTTTAATGTTTAAATTCTGGTAACTTCTGTATTTTTCAGCAATTAATTAAAAGAGAGAGAGAGAGAGAGAGAGGGGCAGACATGTAAGTTCTGTAGTTTAGTTTTGTTTGTTTATTAAGTAATTTCTGTAGGTGTGTAATTTGAAGGTTAGACTTTAACAGACAGCGAATGTAAATAATGGTAGATAAATAATGAGATTTTATATTTCTTATGCACATTATGTGCTCGCTTATGAGACTGTGCTAGGGTTAGTTGATTGTGCACACTACTTAGGTAGGTTATGCTGGTGTTTGTGATTATGTGTAGGGGCGAGTGTCCCCCGAGTTTTAAGTAATTGTGTTTAGGGGCGTGTGTCCCCAAGATGTTATGTTAGGGTTTGCTACTGAGGAGTGAGACTCAGGTAGCACATGTTGGGAGTGTCAGTTCCCCATGTTTGTGTTATTGTCTTTGCTACACCCTCCTCAGGATTCTCGACTAGGGCTTCTTAATGTTCCATATTGTTCATATTAAAATTGATACCATTTGCACGCCTGTTAATAGTAATACTGTGAATGTAATGTTTAGTGTAATTCTCCTTTTTGTATTGTAATTTCTAATGTTTCTATTTTGTAGGTTACTTACTTATTGATTTTAAGGTTATGTTCAACTTTGTGATGTTTTGGTTTATCAATAAACCGCTGTTGCGATTGAAGCCGGAATTTACTATGTTTTCTTTGAAACTAATCTATAGATCACCTCTTTTATGATTACAATATACATATGATTTTGCTTGCAGCGTTTGCTGATTATTAACTGATAGTACTATTTTGCTACGTTGAGGTTATGAGTTCTATCTTTGTTTGGATTTAGGTTAAAACCTCGCCTAGGCATGCTTGCGAATATTAGGGAGTCGCAACCCACGTTCTTGTTCATGTGTATTTGTCTAGTTACCATCACCATTAGTGAGTTAAGCCCATATTATGGGAGGTGATGGTACAATAGTGCTAACAAGACTTACTGAATCATGAGATAGTTGACACGAAATCGAATCCATAGTATAATAAAAAATCGTTTTAACTACCTGATGGTTGAAAATTGCAAGAGTACTATTGAATGTATGAACATGTTTCCAGTTAAATTAAAAACAATATGAACGATACTCATACACATTAAGTGGGTGTTTAGAGAAGAACTCTGTACTGATCATCTGTAGTCAGTCTTGTACAATGTGACATTTACATCGTGATTGAAAATTTTCGTATACTGATGTACGTACTTAAGCAATTAAGTCAAATTTATACGGAAAATCTTGACATACAATAGCCTATGTTGCTTGATATAGGGACAAGTCTTGCTCGATGTGAGTCCACCACAGTGAAATGAGTCAGGTATGGGTTGGCAATGGCAGTGTACATCAAACCACATTGTTCTGATCCATCTGTGTATAATAGAGAATGCACTGAGTGACGGCTCACCGGAACACTCTAGTAGAGGCCATATTAGCCTAGGTCTAACAAATAGGTAACATCAAAGTGGCGACAGCGGAACTCTCCCCATTTTTATAGAGCGAAACGAGGAATAAACTTGCCACACACTGAGTGTTCTATGAGCGTGTGATGTTATTGGTTGCACTGGCGTAGCCCAAATTTGTGTAAAGAGGAGTAGGATTAACCTGAGGAATTTAGCAAACAATAGCCATCCTTTTATGTAGGGGGTGGGGGTGGGGCGGGGTTTGTCAACCGGGAAAAAATCTGAATTTCAATATGCAATGGCCGTATTTTTTTCCATAACAGGACATTGAACATTATACGGGTAAAAAACATTTTAAATCTTGTAATATGATTTTTTAAAATATTTATACCACGTGATTAGGAGGAAGCGGGGTTACAACCCCCAGCTTTCCTTCTGGCTACGCCCCTGGTGAGTTGGTCTGTCTGCTCCATATCGACGCATGTGTCACTTCGTCAGCTAGTTGCATCAGGACGTCTAGAGACAAATATCGTCGTAACCACGACTACATATCAGCCTCTGTATCATGTCTAAGGGGCGGCGACTGTCGACCTTCAAAATGAAGTGGCTGAAGTATAAAGTAGCCTTTTATTCATAACAATAAAAATAATCAAACTTGCCTCCCACCGCGATAAAAAAAATATTCGTTTAAAGTATCGTTCCACGAGAGAATCTCCATAATAGTGCCAGATAGTCAGGAGGAAGGATGTATTAGTTTCGTTCCTTCCTAGAACTCAACTTTTTCATAAAAAACAAGTCGTTTCTGCTTGGCCTACATACAGGTTTCTTAGAAGCCGAGGACATGTGGCGGAAACAAGACGATCTGGACTGCGACATTAGCGAAGCAACATTATATAGTCTTCTGTGAGATATTACAGTTTAGGAGTGCAATGAACTGTCTTCCGTGCACGGAACAGAGAGCCCAATATTGAAGACATCACGAAGAATTGCTGCTGTTCCAGGTATCCGAGCTACACTACCTGTGACCGACGAGAAAACAACAAACTTCAAGTACAGAAAACAACAGACTTCAAGTACATTTTCGCCAAGGAATAAAGTTCAGCTAGCGAGACGACAATGATTTAAATACATATTTTAGAGAATAAAGACTGGCTTAAACTGAAACATTTTCACATACACTGGGCTAGTAATTACGAGTCTCAACGCTCACTAAGGCTGCCTAGCTTCAGAACACTGATTCTGCAAAAATTGTATGTATTTACTTAATTTAAAAGTAGTATAAAGCTCACGAACATTTCAAATTCTTTTATATGGAAATAGTTAAATTCATATTTTGTCTGGGTTAATATTTAAAGATGTTTTAATACAGTTTTAAAGGATTTATTATCTCTAATAACCCCTAATTTTGAACTGGGCAATTAATTTCAATTTATTTACATTTAATCATTTTCGATTAATTTTGCTATGTGCAGTCCATTAATAATAAAAGTACCCTTTTACCACCATCAAATTTTCTGTTTCTTTCATTCAGTAAGCCAGAATCAGAAGGCTGTACGTTGTGCTTTATGAATTCTACATAGTGAAGTATTGCTGTTCCTGAGGTCAGATTTGAGAATGGTTAGAGATAGGGTGTATACCACACCCTGAACCCAACCTACCTATACACACATACACTTTGCGAACTATTGTTACTCTTGTATGAGATTCTATTATAAATATCCATTCAGTGATGCTTATAGAGGGATGTTACATTATGCATTTCGGGGTATCATACCAGTATTACATCACAGTAATGTGACGAAAAACTTAGAAAATATTTTACTTATACTATCGTGCGCGTGTTTAGTATAATCGTATCTTAATAAAATAAAAAGACCTAATTGACACGCTAAATTAACGCCTCAAAATAAATGATAATTTAAAAATAGCCTAATAAAGTGATACTGTTGACATATTAGTGCACATGCTATATGGTACAATGAAGAAGAAGTGGAGTAATTTTTGCAGTTAAACTGTTCACATATTAGTGCACGTGTTAGTCCATATAAGTAGAGTGGAGTCGTCTTGCCATAAGTCCTATATACTTGTAACATCTCATGCAGGCTAGGATTACTTGTCCTTGGCGCAGACGTCCTCACCAGCCAGGTAGCACTCTACCAGCAGACAAACTACAGATGTCAATATGCCCAGCGTCATACTTGCAACACACAACACTATATGCTTCATGGTGATGCTCTCTGTTTCCTGAGGCGCAGGGAAACTCGACCTGAGCCATTTACGTCGCAGTCTTGTGATGTCTCCATTCTCCAGCATCCTCAGCAACCTGCGAGTAAAGAAGAGCAATGTTCTTTTCTTTTTTACGAATTGTCGCTGTAGTTTTAATTTAATGGGCTATCACCGTGATTTTCACTTCAATAGGCTAACTACACGAATGTCTGACATCAAGGTTGTAACTTCGGTAATGTGTTGTACACTAAGCTGAGCTTCAGTGGATTATATTTTACATTTGCAATACAGAACAATTCACTGGTTTATTCAAGGACCAATTGAAACAAAAACATACAGCTAGATCTCAGATATTTTGAAGTTATCGTCGATTATATACAGGTCTATGAACAACCTTCCGCCCACCTAGTATACTCAATTTCATATAAGTTTATAAATCTGACCGCAACTTATGGGCAATAATTTGTAATATTTTATTATTTGTGTCACTACACAAGGCGAACTTTACAGTACAAATGCTGAAATGGACATTTCAGGTTCATTTTATAGATATAAAAAATATCTTGTATTGTGCAACAAATCACAAAATACTGAAAATTACTGTCCATAAGTTGCTGTCAATTTATCCAAACTTATATGAAACAAAGTAAATGTTGGCATCAAGAAATAAAAAAATTGTACATTAAACATTAAGAGCCACATTTTTTCTTGGTTGCCCAACAAAACTATTCCTAGTTGTAAATATTTGTTTGATAACTTGCAAAATTCATATTTTAATAAGGTCAAAGAAAACAATACAATTAAAGTCACATGATCAATATCACAGTCTTTACTAGAGACAGGAAGTTGTTTGCCCAACTTTGTTTTAGTGTCGTTCGCACACGCCTGTACCTCTGCTTCGCAGTCAGTGACTGGGATGTTTTAGCTGCCAGCGTCTTGGAGTTCTCCCCGCAAACCACAGACGTGTGTGATGTCGCAGTTAACCTTGTTATGATTGGCCCAGTCAAATTATAAACGACTCCTCACAATCACACCCAGCCAATAACCATACTAGAGTTGTGTGCGTAAGGCTCTGAAACGAAGTGATGCAATATTCTATTTGCTAAATCTTCCTGTCCCTAGTTGTACAGTTTCATAAATAATTCACAGTATTAAGTCATTCATTTGAGAGATAAACTAAAATATCCCAGTGTTATTTATGTTGCCAATTTAGTTTAGCTCTTTTTTAAGGTAATGATATAAAAATTTTTCAAATTAAGAATTTCAGGCATTATAAAAGCAATATTTAAAATATTTTTGGGACAGAAAGCCTCGATTGTATATAATCGTATTTTTCCAACAACCGATGCGATGGTATCCACGAATAGTTCAGTAAAATCGTATTTTAATTATTGCTTAGCAAAACAGTGTGAGAAAAATTTTCGTGATTCTGAAAAATGTACAAACTCAAATGCACTCACTGACGGTTGATGGGTCTGAGGTAGGGCGAATTCTTCCTGAGTGCAAAGGAAATTGAGCTGGTCCCGATAACCACTGGGACAATGTCTGCTGCACACGATGCTGGATTTCTTGTAGTGTATAGCTCATCCATAATAAATATGTAGTTTCCCTTGCACACTCGCTCCATACCCTGCCTGTAGTCATACTCTAGCTGATAACTCTGCACGTTCAGCTTCTTCAGCTGCGGCTGTTAACAAGTAGTCAATTCTACATGTTTACGTTAAATGCCTATGCGAAGGATGAATAGTAATGCATAGATATTGTGATTTATCGTGGGAAAACTTGTCAGTTTGCTAGATTTCAACGTACTTTCAGAATGTCGGAAACTTTCTTTATGCCTTTGGTTGTTGCCTGCACGTAAAACTGTTGCCCTGTTTGATATAGACAATGAAAGTTCTGCTAGTGTAATATTTAACGCTTGTGATCGGCAACTACGTCGTGTCGGGTAGTCATCATCCAACCATGTAAGTTGCAAGAAACTGCAGTGTTTTCAAGGTTATATTGGAAGAATAAATTTTCACGACAAATCACAAATTATATCACTACATAATAAATAGTTAATGAGACAGAAAGGCTTTGCCTAAAGTAATTTGTTGTGGCACATACAGGTTTAGCATCAGTGAACACGTTTAAAAAAATATAGAATGATTGAACATTTTAATACCCACATTTTTTCCTTTTGTTCACTCAAACTTTGGAAGATGAGAGAGGGATGAACGGCCCTTTAACAGCAAGGTCTTGAGAGCCGATGAGGGTCAAGTGAGGTGCGAGGACAACACAACATACATGCCCTAACTGGGATTTGAACCCAGGATCACTCGTACCGTAGACCTGCTCATAACTGACTACTCTACAGAGGCCGGCTCTCAGCCGTTGAAATGTCATTGCTGTTCAGCTTTCATACGACTGGTTGGTTTGGAGTAACTTGTTGTTTCTTGTTGCAGGCAAGCTAGTAATGCTAATAACAACAGTCTTTGAATGAACCTGAATATGCAGCTGATTGAAAATTTACATTTATTTTCGTTTCTACACTACGCAGTGTCATGAGCTCTCTGTTCACGTTGCATTTACATAAAACAAGATATGTATCAAAATATGGGTGTGTTTCAACTCATGATTACCTCAGCCGTCTCGATGCTAGCATCTCCCCAAATGTGGCCTATAGTGTAACTGGAGGAGGTCACGAGGCTGACGAATGCATCGTAGTTGTTTTCACGAGTCTTGACGGCCAGCCTAGACATGAGCGTGGCAGAGTAGATGCTGAATACTAGGAACCCTGCCAGCTGAGTCACTAATAACATAGCACGTCCGGAGAAACTCCTTGGTAACTGCTTCTCCTCGACATCTGCATACATGTTCAGAACATAGCACAACACAAGAAGATCATAAGAATGCAAACACAGAAGCCTAACGTCAGACACACAGGCACGACAAAGCGAACGACGGGTGCAATGCGACACTAAAATTTCTAGTTATTGCGAACACTAGTTTGGTTGTCACGTGACAAATACTACACGAATATTACATGTAAACAATTAAATTGTACTGTATTAAAACCTCTAGTACGACAGCTAAAGATATTTACAGTATTTCAGATATTTCAATTTACTTGTAATATATTTTAAATACCACAGGCATTTCAATACGTAAATTAACACACAATTACACGTTTGCTTAAGAAGAGTTATGATCTTCATATTTTTACCAACAAAATTGTTTTTCAAAATAAACGATAATTATTATTGACTCGGTAGTTTCACCAGCAATCTGGTGCAAAATTTGCCGACTCGAATAAAACTAAAATAATTTCTATTCGGAATTTGTGTCGCGTCCGCCATTTTTTACGCGATGACGTCACAGCAACCTCGGTGCTGATTGGCGGAAATCTTTTGTTTTTAGTGTTGCAGTGGTCGTGTAGCTTCTGTCGCTATGTGATCCTGGCAAAATTATTATAGACCTAAAAATTCGCGTTTTCTTTTGGTAACACGCTAGAACTACAGCAACTGTTAAGTTCATGTCACTTCAGCAGTTGGCTCCTGACATACTTTGACACCTCCAGGAAGGCACTGAACGAATGATAAAGAAGACCCAATCGTGTGGTATCACTGTGTCAGCGATCAGCCAATGAACAGTTGCTGTCTGCTTCACTGCACGAATATTCTTGGAAGCCAACTGTGAGGAGAAACCTCAGTACGCTGAATTATAATAATTCCCCTTAGATAGGAACATTATGATGAGATAGTTCAGTACTTTTATAGTGGCTATATTAGCTGGGGACACTTTAAGGTACGACCCCTGTTTTATGGACTAGTAGTAATATAGTGGACCGATTGTAACAGAATTTAATTTTACACAGTTAAATTTCAAATTTAGTTTTATCTACCAGTTCAAACCGTTGTAGGTCCATTGCTAGGAGATATTATAACACACAAAAAAAAAAAAAATTAAGATGTTTCGTATTTCCACCTAACATGAGCTATACGACCTCTTTTGGTTAATATGCATACACATTGAGGTAAGTAGGCTCATGTTTATATCTCCTTGTTATATTGTATGTTGCCAGTGGCGCAGCGTGGTAGTGTTCCAAGGTGTGCGGTATTAATTCCGACCACGGCCGTAGAAGTACAGGTTTGGGACACTCTCCTGGAAACTTGACCTCCTTATTGTTTGGCTGCAGTTCGCCAGGTTACGAAGTGTTGTGCGTCTTAAGCGCTGCAATCAGAGCAGTCGAACTCATACTCTGCCCACTTCCCTCTCACTTTTTTCCAGTGTTTACATTATTAAGGTAAACAATTGATCATAACGTATTTTTTTTATCAATTTATGAAATAACTTCCTTCGCTCAAAATCCTAAATCATGGCTCCAGCAATCTTTATTTACTTTATATTGTAAACACTGGAAATAAGTGGGCGGAGTTTGAGCCCGACCTCCCTGATTGCAGCGCCAAAGACGTACAACATTCTCGGTAACTTGGCGAACTGCAGCCCAACAACAAGGGGGCCAAGCAAAATACATTGGTTGATAGGCGAGTGTCAAGGCCTATGCTTCTACAACTGTGGTTCCGATTATACACTTAGAGCAAGTGACAGTTGTGTTACACAAACCGAGGAGGTATATTACTGTGGTATTAGCAACTTGACTCTTGTATGATACTGGATGCAGAGTATACCTGCCTGTAACTGTACAATGATTCTACGCACATTTCAGACTTTTGTATAGTCATTGTTAACACCACACACCTTGGAACACACCAAGTTTCGCCACTAGCAGGGCCCACGATGTGGTCAGACCACTCGCCTCCCACCAAGGCAATCCAAGTTCAAATCCCGTCTGGGTTGGTCACTTGTGGCAAATGTGACAGTTGTTTCCGTTGGCCACCGAATTTTCTCTGAGTACTCCCGTTTCCTCCTCGCTTTTATTCCAGCGCTGCTAGAATGTAGGGCCTCACCTCATGTCATATCTGAGAAAAGTGCAACGGTGTTGAATGTCTAGTACTATTTAAAATATATCTTTACCTTGCTGACAAAAGGCGTAGAACATGTCGAAAACAACAGATGATTTTGTGACGTCTGGTTCTGAGAGTAACCAAATCGATAGGAACCGAGCCAATGCTGCTCCAATTACCGTTGCCAACATCACAGAGATGAAGCCTCGCGGATCCGACACATATGGTGTAGTTGGCCACTTGATGTAAGCATAGACACTGCAAATACAACAATGTCTCTCCTTACTAAATTACACATGTAAGTGTTTAGCATACGTTTCTGCTCGGTCATGTTACTGTAATTAAGATTAAAAATAACAATTTAGGATTTTTTAAAATTATGTCAGAAGGTTTTTGAGTATTAATTGCGTACAGAGAAGCAATGCTGCTATAATTTATCTTCGGCGTTAAAATATAATTTCCCAAAAACTATTTTACAATATATCATGAGCTACTGAGTAAAATGTATCTTAGGTGATCAATGTGAAAACCGTAATAACTTTCGTAATATTGTAGTTTGTTGCATTTCTGCTTGAACAGCGATTAAACTTTTAAATTGTATTCAAACTCACTTTTTAAACAGATTTTAAATAAATTAATTGAATATGTGGAGATTTATGTTTCAGGTAACTATCCCATTTATATCCCGTTTGAGGTGAACTAGCCAGCAGAAAGGGATGACAAATAGCTCTCCGTAGCGTATTTTTTTTTTTTGCTTCGTGTACCTGTGCTTGTTCCGTTACGCCATGGAAAACATAAATACCAATCTCGTTCCTTGATGGATGTTTACATAAATGGTTAACATGTTTACCAACAAAGCTGGCATCATCACAAAGCTCGGTCTGTTATGTCTCATCATGTTTGCTATTGCGTAAGTAGCAGAGATGTATTACAAAAATCTAGACAGTCAGTAGTGTATTTTTAGTTTAGCTAAACATTCAATACGTACATAGTCACGTACATCAAGTATTTAATTGGTCGAACTTCTTTCCAGTCCCTTTACTTAGCCAAGGTCTCGCTTGGATTCATAGTTCTGATTTCATAGTTAAACTATCTCATTCAACCATAGCTGAATGCCATTTGGTGGATTATTACATATTATAAAAACCCAGTAGGGGGTTGTATTTAATAGCCAACTAAGTTAAGTGACGCCTCTAAAACTTCTATGATACAACTTCGTAAAAAAATTCTCATCCTTGGTGCACCAGACCAGAGTCTCTTTGTTAGAGGAAGTAAGCCACTGCGCACTACATGAACACAGTTTGCCACTGTTGGCCCAGCGCAGCGCGATCACCGCTCAGCCTGGTGCCTAATAGTTACACTGGCCACCAACATAGGGCCTTCGGCTTAATCAGGACTAATTCGAAAGCAGGATATTCAAATAGTGCCACCTCTAATCCAACAAACAACAACGCGACAAGATAGAGGATTTTCTCACAGGTCACTTGAGTTGCTACGACTGACACGTCATCCACTCTCTTAGAAATATTTCAGCTAAATTACTCCCAAGTGCTGTCAAAAAATTATTCAGAAATAGTCGTAACATACGAACACTCGGTTTCGCCTTATCACAAAATACTCCATAAAATTGTGGCCATCCACTTCCCTAAAAATTTCTTTTGAATAACTGTAATTGCATTTTTCAAATTTATGTAGTTTTCTTCTTTGCTTTATTTTTTCTTCCAGAATTTGACGTAACGCGGTACCCTCATTCATTTTTTTCAAAATTCTGACAGTGACATATAACGATCTATTGAACATTAACGTTACATGCCATATGAGTTTATATAATTTGAAACCCAGCAGTGTTTTCAGTTTATGTAATTACTTTATTGTATACTCCATGTGTCAGAGTGCGTGACGTATTTTATTCATTTATTTATTATCTTAGCACCGCAAGCCCTTCTATTTGTATGCTTGCTCTGAGGTATTTTATCATAATATTTGTTCTGTGCAGTTTTTTTAAGGAGATTGGTAATTGAGTCAAGTGAGTGTTGTCGTGCACGAGGAAGGTTGTCGGGATATAGCCGTGGACAATATGAGAAGGATTGTGAAAACATTTCAAGTTGTGCGGTAGGTGAATTATACAAATATTAACACTTGTATGGACGTACAAAGTTTGACAGCTTTCGTGTGTAACTAGGAGACCTGTAGTTAGACAATACCCATAGTGTACCCTGAAACAGTCTCCCTACCGTTTTAATACTTTCAGCATTATACTAAACTAGCCGGAAAAAGGTCGAATTTAGTTTGGAAGAAACATTACATGAAAATTATTACAGTAAGGCTTGCTGGTGCACATTACATCTTAAATTATTTGATCACATTAAATTGTATAATTGAATCTGAAGTCCACGTTAGTCAGTAATTAAATATTTAAAATTGTATTGCATGTAATTCTTCCTGGCACCCACTGTTCTGCTGAAATTAATACTATGTATAGTGTAGCCGTGAACTAATTACAGTCAACTTCTAGTGAATACGTAGTTGCTTAGCATTAGTAAGTGTTAGTAGTCATGTGTTCAGACAAACATCACAATACTCATGCTACATACACACTACCGCATTTTCTGAAAGGCTATTCTTGATCATAAGTTAAAGGGTAAAAAAAATTAAATGAGATGGGTCTACGCTTACAACAGAGATTCGATTTTACGACCTTAGGATTACTAGGCAGAGACTCTTACAACTGTACCATATTGACCATACATTCCATAACATAGTTCCATTCAACGGTTAAAAACTAACATTGATTTTGGCCAGATTATGTGACAGAACTACATCAGCACCGTCGTGAGAATAAGAGCTTACTCTTATTGTGTAAACAATTTTAAAGGTGAGTGCCCACTGGCACGAAACGAAGAAAAGAAGTACGAATTTTATCGGGGATAAGTTCCCTGTTGTGACGTGCGGACCACTTACTGAAGGATAGGTGAAGCGAGAAGAATAAATCATGTTTGTGCCACGCGAATAGTCTGGAAGGCAAGTGACTAAGCGAATGGCGAGTGAGTGCTGCCTCGCTTCTCTTCGGCGCAGTGGACGGGCAGCAAGAGAAACTATGCCTGTGTTCCAAATAATTCTCACTCATACTTGCTCCCACAATTCCTTGCGTGTTTTATGCATGCTCTTCATTTGGAACGCCACCATACTCTTTGCGTGCTATCAGACGTAAATAAACAGTGGCCCCGAGGTTAGGCATCGAGCATGGATGCACATATGCTCGCTACACATTGTTACATTTACGGAAAAATACTTCCTTTTAGATATTTAGTAACGGTTTATTATTACGTAAAACTTACAGTATTTTATAACATGTGTTACTTGGGATTTTGACAGTATAAGTGAGACTCGCAGTCTAAATATCAGGTACGGCATTAATTAAAAATGTATACTACCTATTACATTTCTTTTACGATCTTCTGTACGGAGGGAGGCAAAATAGTTAGAGACATTTATGCTTACTTATGAGCCACTCAATTTAGTTACAACTATGACAGTCCCACCTTGGTAATGATGCCGAGGCTGGTGTAAGGAAACGTCCACGGTGATCGGCACGTCGTAGATCTGGACGTCGTGGTGCATATTGGTAGTGAACTGGTCCTGGCGACGATATGGGGCAGACAGACCTCGTAGGTAGCGTGACACGCTCCTTTATCGCACCCTGTGTGGCAACTCGTACCGCTATTGGTGTGGGGAGTCCTGCCTTGCAGTTTGCCGCAATTTATGTTTAATATTATGGGATTCCTGGCCGGGTGGTCTGGTTACTGATCGCTGTGTTAGAACCAGGGTTACATGGTTCATAACAACATACTCGCACCCGCACTCGTACTCTGTCATTTGGAACAACACTTTCTGATGTCACTTCTAAGCGCGAGTACGTGAGCATGCATTTTTACCTATTTGGAACACAGACAATGTGACCTCTTCGGAACACTTCGGCCTCTGGCGAGGCAGCTCGACACTTTGCCCATTCGTTATATGTGTCCTTGTCAGTACTGATTGTCGCCTTGCATCTCTTTCCTTTGCTGCAAAGAGTGGACAACGAGGAAGTAACAGTAATACCAACAATTGTTTAATAAAAATACGGAAGACACTTCCGTAAAATTACAGTACTTTTCTGAACATATTTCCGTAAATTTTCAACAGACCTTCCCTTCTGCAATATTCAGCGTCACATGTGGTAGGTCATTATCAGCTCGTATGTCGTTACAGTCTGTACCACAAGCCACTGCTTTACCATAGATATAGCAGTATTGTATATGAGAACACTTTTCAATAGACAGTCACAGTCGTCACTTGTGAGCGGCAGAGTGTGTGTTCTGTTTGTCTACCCCTGACCTCGACGACTGCGCCTGTATCACAAGCCACTGCCTCACCGTAGATAAATCAGTATTACATTTGAGAGACTGTGCAATAGACAGTCACAGTCGTCACATGTAAGCGGCAGAGTATGTGTTTTGTTTGTCCGTCCCTGACTCGAGGACTGCGCCCGTACTACAAACCACTGCCTTACCATAGATATGTCAGTATTGCATATGAGAGACTGTGCAACAGACAGTCACAGTCGTCACTTGTAAGCAGCAGAGTGTGTGTTCTGTTTGTCCACCCTTGACTCGAGGACTGCGCCTGTACTACAAGCCACTGCCCCACCATAGATATATCAGTATTGCATATGAGAGACTGTGCAATAGACAGTCACAGTTGTTACTTGTGAGCGGCAGAGAGTGTGTTCTGTTTGTCCGCCCTTACCTCGAGAACTTTGCCTGTACTACAAACCACTGCCTCGCCATAGATATATCAGTATTGTGTATTAGAGACTGTGCAATAGACAGTCACAGTCGTCACTTGTGAGCGGCAGAGAGTGTGTTCTGTTTGTCCGCCCCTGACCTCGAGAACTTTGCCTGTACTACAAACCACTGCCTCCCCATAGATATATCAGTATTGTGTATGAGAGACTGTGCAATAGACAGTCACAGTCGTCACATGTGAGCGACAGAGAGTGTGTTCTGTTTGTCCGCCCCTGACCTCGAGAACTTTGCCTGTACTACAAACCACTGCCTCACCATAGATATATCAGTATTGCATATGAGAGACTGTGCAATAGACAGTCACAGTTGTTACTTGTGAGCGGCAGAGAGTGTGTTCTGTTTGTCCGCCCTTACCTCGAGAACTTTGCCTGTACTACAAACCACTGCCTCGCCATAGATATATCAGTATTGTGTATTAGAGACTGTGCAATAGACAGTCACAGTCGACACTTGTGAGCGGCAGAGAGTGTGTTCTGTTTGTCCGCCCCTGACCTCGAGAACTTTGCCTGTACTACAAACCACTGCCTCCCCATAGATATATCAGTATTTTGTATGAGAGACTGTGCAATAGACAGTCACAGTCGTCACATGTGAGCGACAGAGAGTGTGTTCTGTTTGTCCGCCCCTGACCTCGAGAACTTTGCCTGTACTACAAACCACTGCCTCACCGTAGATATATCAGTATTGCATATGAGAGACTGTGCAATAGACAGTCACAGTTGTCACTTGTGAGCGGCAGAGAGTGTGTTCTGTTTGTCCGCCCTTACCTCGAGGACTGCGCCTGTACTACAAACCACTGCCTTACCATAGATATGTCAGTATTGCATATGAGAGACTGTGCAATAGACAGTCACAGTCGTCACTTGCAAGCAGCAGAGTGTGTGTTCTGTTTGTCCATCCCTGACTCGAGGACTGCGCCTGTACTACAAGCCACTGCCACACCATAGGTATATTAGTATTGCGTATGAGAGTCTGTGCAATAGACAGTCACAGTCGTCACTTGTGAGCGGCAGAGAGTGTGTTCTGTTTGTCAACCACTGACCCCGAGGAGCTGAAGACGAGTCGGTGTGATAGTCCGTATATTTGCGTTGACTTTGTAGCTGTTTTACAGATTTATTGTGTATTGTACTGTATCCTAAGTGCAGTATGTACAAATTTGTGCAATGCTATTGAATCGCATGTACTTTAATGTTTAAAAATATCGCGTAACTTTTTAAAACACAATTGTTTTATTCTGATACTTTCTCTGCACTGTTCGAAAATAGAACGACCACAAAGTAATGTCTACATGTTATTGTTTAATACGCATTTTCTGCTTGTGAATGATGGACTTGTTGTGTTTTGTCAGTACTACGTTTGGGGGGTTGCGTTATGCGATTAAAGTTTGTATGTGTGTGTTATTTAGATAGATATACCGAAAATATATACACGAGCACAAATAAAATTTAGCTCATGTAGTGTAGAATTCTAAGACATACCAAGTGTAATGACAAGCGATACATACCTCTCGCCCTCCGACCCGAGTATTGATGTGAGATGAGGTGTTTTGGTAACAGAACATCGATGGAATTAGAAGGTGCGGTAAATGGGAGATCTCTGAGAAAACCCGTCTGCCACGTTCAAAAAATCCGAGCCCGGATCCGCTGAGATCGAACACGGATACGAATTAGTGGAAGGCGAGAGGACTGGTTCCCTTGACCACCGCGGTCCCCGATAAATTAAATTAAAGTGAAGAGAAGATATTTTGGTTAGCACTTCACATCTAAATCTCCAGCGCTGATGAGGTTGACATGAGGTATGGAGCAACGCCAGAATGACAATTAATGGGGAAACCGAAGAGTCCCGAGAAAACCCGCCTACTAGCAGTATCGTCCGGCACGGTTCCGACATGAGAAAATCCGGAGACCGACCGGACCCCACCTACAAACAAGCCCGGAAAACAGTAGTAGGGGGCGAGTGCTCTAACCACTGTGTCAACCTCGACCCTTATCTCTTGAAACAGGAGCTGATAACTGCAGAGGTTTCTGGGTAACGGACGAATTCAATGTGAAACATAGTTCTGCCTCTGATCACGTGATCTGTCTACCGGCCTTGCCACGCCTACAACGGCACTCAATTTCGTTCCATAATGAGAAATTACGGTATATCGCGAAAATGTTTTGTACCCGCATACCCTTTAAAACGTTATAGTTTCTTGCGACATACTATATGATTCGGTGATATACTTCTGACACAACGCAGCTGTCTGCAGACCAATAATAGGCATCAAAATATTACAATATCGGGATTCTTATTGGCTTAGTCAAATATAGCAACAGCTCCAAGTACAAGGTAAAGCCAGTAATCTTCTGGTAAGCTTAACGTGTATTGAAATACAGCAATTAGTCAAGTTTTCCCGCGATAAATCATAATTAGAGATTATGGTTTATCGAGGGAAAACTATACTGTTTGCTGGGTTTCAACTCACGTTCAGCTTATGAAAATATCAGTGACTTTCGCTTGTACGTGGAACTGTTGCCGTATTAGACTGGGCCGATAAGAATCCCGCTATTTAATATTTGATGCATATTATTGGGCTGCAGACAGCAACATTGTTGCGGCCGTGCATCACCCAAGCATACATGTCACAAAATAGTACAGTGTTTTCAAGTCTATACTGACACAAAAAAATTTTCGCGATATGCAATTATCTTTATCCACAATCCAATAAAATACCTGTACAGTAGCAAATGTGTTACCATTTCTGCGAACCATTAGAACCACTGATCCTACCAGCCAATTATCAATCTTCACGTAGGATACCAGCTGAATGGGTGCGTTCCAAACGAATTGCTGGAGTTTCGTTTATTTTGTCTCATTTGCGATGTACTATGGTCGGTAGTTAAAATGATTTTCCCATCTTGAAATGTGTATTTTGCATCATAACGTTTCTGCTAGGTAAATTTTTGAAACTTCAACCTAACTTCAGAACTGAATAGGCTACGTACTGAGTGAACTTTAGACACCGTAGATATATTTTTGTCGTAACTGTTGGTACAGATCGAATTGCAGGTAAAAAGTTATTATTACTTCCTTTACTGAAATTCGATTTGTAACAACAGTAACGGAAAATAAAGATTTATCGTGTCTAAAATTATATCAACTCGTATATTCCGTAGTTAGGTTAAAGTTCCAAAAATTTAGCAATAAGAAAAGTTATGACACAACATACAAAATTTCAATATGATGACGATCACTCACTATTTAAATTGGCATCTAACAGCGCGGAGGTGCGTGGGCAGCGGTACGGGAGAAAGATGCAAAAGTAAAGGCTATCCACAAATGATTGACGCGATTTTATGATGTTACTGTGGGTGCATTTTTAAACATGTCGTGATGAGGTAGTCATGTGTAGAAACTTAACGAGTTTTATTCTGTGTTGCAGATTCTCGCCTTCCTCGGCACATAGAACAGCAACAGAAAGATGGCGGCAGAGAGAAAGCATACGCCGTCCTTGAATTGCATGCAAGTCATTCAGTCAAAACTATTCAACGAATGCAGAACCTCCGTCTGAAAATTCCATACGGCGATGGTACGAACAGTTCAGAGCTACAGGATGCCTTCGTAAGGAAAAGTCACCGAGTCGTCCACCAGTGGCTGACCAAACAGTCGAGCGTGTGCGGGCTAGTTTCTTACGTAGCCTCAAAAAGTCTACGTGGAAAGAAAGCAGAGAATTGGATATTGCACTACCGACTATACGGAGAATCTATGGAAACGTCTGAAGCAGAAGCCATACCGCTTGCAGTTGCTGCAAGCGCTAAAACCTCTGCGGCGGCTTCAGTGGTGCACTCGATTGCAAGAACTGATACTGGAGGAGGATGACTTTTGCGAAAAACTTGTGTTTAGTGATGAAGCAACATTTTTCCTTAGTGGCTCAGTGAACAGACACAATGTGCGTATCTGGGGAACAGAAAATCCCCATGCCATTACTGAGCATATTCGTCCATCTCCAAAACTCAATGTTTTCTGTGCAATCTCCAAATCAAAGATTTATGGGCCCTTCTTCTTCTGCGAGAAAACAATAATTGGACACATTTATCTTGACATGTTAGAACAGTGGCTCATGCCTCAGCTTAAAACAGACAGTGTAAACTTTATCTACCAATTGGATGGTGCTCCCCCCCCCCCCCAACTTACATCACGATGTCCGCGAATTCTTGAATCACAGATTGCCAAACAGATGGATAGGCCGTAGTGGGATTGATGATCAACATTTCCTGGCATGGCGTTCACGCTCCCCATATCTAACCCCGTGTGACTTTTTTTCGTGTGGGGCTATTAGTGTAGGAAATATAGGTTTTTACCCCAAAAAAAACTAGCACAACAAGTAACTGTGTGTAAATGTTGTACTTGCCTTACTTATCAACATACTAATAGTCGCCTAAAATATGAAGCTGTGCTACGGCCGCCGTATTGGAAATTGGCTTCCAATTTTCAAATTTTTATTACATCTTTAAAAGTATAATAGATATGAAAAAAATGTAGTCAACATTTTTAGCTTATAATATGCTTAAAAAATAAGCTCCCGCTAATTTTCCTCAAAAATCAACAGTTTTTTAGAAAAGAATTTTTAAAATAATTCTTTGGCAATTTTTTGGCAGTTAAACCAAATTATGGAATAAATATCTGACTTACAGTCTACGTCCTATCTGTATATATTTACTTAAGTTCCAGAAGGTACAATCGGTTACCCAATTCGAGGTGATACAATAATGATGTGCGGCTTAGAACGACCCTGGGTGGAGGGAGGGGGCTGTTCAGGTAGGAAGCAATACTCCAACCTAATTTCATATTTACCCTTTGTTTTGAACAAATCTTTCTAGTTCCTCATGTTGGGGACGGTGGGGAGACATCACTGTTTGTGCAGTACTCTTCTAAATGTATCATGTAAGTGTTATAATGTTTGCTTTGATTGATGTGATTTACATCGCTGTCTGTCTTTCCAAATAAAATTCCTCTAGTTTAAAATGCCTTATATTTGGATGGCATGTGCACATGATGTGTGTTATTGATTATGAAAATGTTGATTTTATTTGTTTCAGGTTATAATGAATAGACACAGCAGCTGTGAATCGTGAGTTTAGAAGACGTTAAATGTATAATATGCAAATAGCCATTTGGAAATGGAGATACAGTCTTTGTTAGAAGAGGAATACAAAATCTAGTAGAGGCGAGCCAAAAACGAGAAGATGGAAAGTTTGGTGTTTGTCTTTCCATATTTTAAAGCAGCGAGAGTTACTGAAAATTTTTTAGATAACATACTGTTTTACAAACAGTCGCAGGCTGTGACACCACCTCGGCTCTCATCAGAAAGAGCAAATTGAAAGCTTTACAAATTTTGAACAAAAAATTGATCTGAAAGAAGATATAACTTTGTTCAATAAGACTGATATAACCCCAGAAGAAATTTCAACAGCAGGTGAGAAATATATTCAAACATTGTATGGTTCGGCAAAAAATCAAACCCTAGATGAATACAGATACTATTATTACAACCGTATTACAGGCAAGAACAAACTTTCTTCCAAGTTTGACTTAGCATTGCTACCACCTACAAGCACGGCAGCAACACAGCATTCTTATCGCACTTACCTGCAAGTACAGCAGTGGAGAGGGAGACAGAGCCAACTGAATGGGGCTGGTATATGCAAGAAGGCATGCTTAAGCCAGTGTGTACACGACTTGCAGAAGCTCCAAATGAACTACTGAATCTTATTTCTTGTGACTGCAAGACTGAATGTAAACAGAACAGTGAATGTTCAAGGGCAGGGCTACGTTGTTCAGCTATGTGCGGGTACTGCCAGAGTACAATATGCTGCAATGCAGCTGAACTTCTGATGGATGATATTGACGAGTAGACATTTGAATAACACCAAACATTCATAACAAGAAAAAAAGTGAGTAAAGGTAGGGTGTATACATAGTTGCGAATATTATAACATTTTGTTTTGAGTTTTTGGTTCCTTTCGATGTTTCCGATCGTCTAACTCATCTTCGTAATAATGTTGTTAATTGTGGTAAACGCTACAGGAGGGAAGCCAAGTATATCAAAATGTTTTCTTCCATTATTTGAGCTGAACTACCATAATTTACCAATGTTAATTTTTATAAAATAAAATTGTCTGAATACTATTAATTTTTTTAAGAAAATTTTCGGGATTTTATTTTTTTAAGCATATTATAAGCTACAAATTGTGTCTACATTTTTTTATATCTATTATACTTTTCAAGATATAGCAAAAAATGTGAAAATTGGTGGACATTTTCCACTATGGTGGCCGTAGCACAGCTTCAATTTTAGGGGACTTTTAGTATGTTGATAATAAATATATGTACAATATCTACGCCAAGTTCCTTGCTTGTACAATTTTTTTTTGGCTGATTTATTCCCCTAGGTTTTCTGCACTATATGTGAATGATCTGGTGTTTGTGCCTCCTTTATCGATTGAGTTAGCGGGCACGCGAGATCGCATTATCAACGCTTTCGAGCGAATTTACAGGGACATGCTTCATAATTTTTGAGAAGAGCTTGATTTTAGCGTTGACGTGTGCAGGATCGCAATGAGTCAACATATCGAACACTTGTAAGCTCCCAATAGAACTTGTCGAGTTTCTTAGCATTACTACCCATTTTCATCCCGATATGTTTATAAATGCACTCATAGCAACATCGTGAAATCGCTTCAATCATTTGTGGACATCCTGTCCTGTCAGCGCTCCAGCTCTCAGTCCCTGGCATGTATGAATTTGTCTTCGTAAACTTGGCGTACGCTACAGTAAGACAGTATCAAACACGTCCTAACTTACGACGTTACTACTGCTAGCATGTGCGTCACATGCTACTGGGCCTCGTTGTATTATTTATACAATTATTTACGAGCGAGAGACACACAGGCCCTACCCGCCAGGGACTCGGAGCTGGCGTGCGGACAGTAAGTAGACGACACGCAGTCGAGAGCTGTGTAGTGGCTGTTATGAAAGTATCGACCATCAGTGTACTGTAAACACTATACTGGAAGGTGAATATGGTAGCCCACAGAGGCGTGGAGAAGTGATGCATAGTAGGGAGAGGGACATGATAATAATCGTGACTCAGTGTTGCTAAGAAGAAGCGACACATACATGTTTGCTCGAGTCTCTGCAGAGAACAACTGCAAGAGCAGCAAAGTACACGGGTGTGAGTGAAGTTTAGTCAAGTGTACTGCACTTTAACTTCGCTGTTTTTATAAACAACCGTCAAACGACAACTGCAGGGGTAACTTTGACCGACTCAAAATAATTGTTTTGAGTCAATTCAGAGAAGAAATTAATACATTTAGTTAAATGATTTACCCCTTCAGTTTAATCCGTTCAAATAAATATTGCCATTTCTTCGCCAAGTGGCACCAAAATTAATATTCCGAGTAGGTCAAAGTTAACACTGAAATCAAACTATCCACACTTTATGTAAATTAATACTAACATTGACCTCTTCACAGAAAAATGTCTGGCTGATATTCGGCTTACATATTCATTTATGTTACGCGATTGGCAGGCATGTAGACTAACTTACACTTTTTACTTGTGTTTCTCTTTTTTTTATTATACGTTTCTGTGCTCGATCATTATTTAAATATAATGGCGTAGCAATGTGGCTCCCATGGAAGCCTACATATAATTATATCGTGGCATGTATATCAAATAGTGCTAGCTTTACAACATACGGCGTTTGTCTGAAACAAATTTGGTCATTTGTGATCCTCATGCCGTTTCATCGGATCATTCGCAAAGGCCATCGGACTGAAAGTAATATTTTAGTAAATTGGACTAGTATACGCGAAATAAAAATCTCGTCATGAATATCGTGCAGAATATCGGCCCTTGAATTCAAATGTTTCCAGACGTATTGTTACAATGAATTTAACAAAGAAATTGTGTATTAATAAAATTTTCCAGCACAATTTATTCCAGTATGTACACGTGGATATCATCCACATAATTTAGACATCTCACTTTTGTATTGCTTTCTGATGTGAGTTTTCTAATAACAAAGTACCTTACTTGCTTTTCCGGTAGATATGAGTGAAGTCAACCACCAGTGATCTCCTAGTTGTCATGGTGATAGTTCCCAGCCCCAAGTCAGCTTCATTCCTCTGTAACATTCCTATGGCTTGATTCCACGAGCCATTTGGAAATTCCATTCCTCCGGCGAGATTAAAAGACTTGTAAGCAAGGGTTCTGCAAATAAACATCACAATTCGTAATCTTTCATTTTTCATAGTTCAAAAAGTCAAATAATTTTAATACTTCCCTGTTGTATGTTACATTTCTGTTGTACTATATGGTGAAAAACTATACATTAATGAATGTTAACATTTAAAGAATAAACATTGACAATCTATAAAAAAATTACAAATGTTTGAACACATCCTTAATATAGCCACCTAGTTAACGTATTTTGCTCGTTTGAGACCTAGAAGCACGGAAGCGGTAAGGACGACACAATATGCATAGTATATTTTGGAATTATTTTCTGGTTTTCAGTAACAGAAGTAAAATACATAATAATACAAATTCATTCATGCTTACGTAATGTTGAGATTTGCTTGAATGATGTCCCAAATGTCATCCTCAAAGCTATCCACTATTAGTGATCCATTTGACAAATTGTGCATGTTGAATGAATTCTGAAACAAAGCCAAACATGAATATATATATATATAATACTGCGTCATTTTAAGTTTATTTATTTTGGTTTATTTATAGTTTAAAAAACATATTAAATATTACTTGACCACATTATGAATTGTGACTAAATTCCCACTGATTTGAAAAACTTGAAGTTAATTTTCAATAACTCATTAGCAAACATTTAAATAAGGATAACATATTTACTTCATATTTAAAGAAAACTAGTTACTTCGATTTCGGTGAAGTGTGACACTTTTATGAAGAATTAGTAACATTGTAATAAGAACGGGAAACGTATTTGGAAACAAAATTAAACCCTGTTATTCATAAAAATTATATAATAAAAACCAAACACATACATTACAGGAGCAAGTCTTAAGTATGAGGCCTTGCATGTTTGAACGTCGCTGCCAGAAAGAACTTCGTAATTCCTCTGGGAACAGTCGCAATTGTCGGATGATGAGTGGTCCAAACTGGTGCACATGGTAGGCCTCCTTCACCTCCAGAGTGTCTTCATGACGATGAAGAAACAAGACTCGGCTGTCCATGGGCAAGTACATCCCGTGCAAGAAGTTCTCTGGGTCTGGCGATACAACCAGCAGCTGGATCAAGTGTCTCCAGTTGGTCTCCAGAACCTGCAGGACCAACATTCAACAACAGAGTCTACAGTCTAGTAAGCTGACGATATTTGACATTCTTATATACATGTGTTTTTATGTATGTTCAGCGGAATAAGAGGTATTCATACCCAAGGCCGGATTTACTCCTAGAACTTGGCGCAACTTAAATCCATGGTCCATCACTTCTATTACTTTCACGACAGTTCAGTTTTATTTTTAAACGAGAGCAGATATCGACAAAGTGTACATATTTGTTTGAAAATTGTTTTTACTATGTAGTCTACTTTTAGACAAGAAATTCTTTAGGTTTGGCTAATTAGTTAATTATGGAAATTTCCTTACTTGCATAGTTAGCTGAAACCACGGTGTATTTTGTCTTGAAAACAGTTCACACAGTACAGTTTTTAACAAAAACCGTGTTGGAGTATTTCGACATTTGCTTCTCGTTTAGGATTTTAAAAAATTAACATCGTAAAACCAGTATACAATATGGGTCATGGCTTCAAACAAGGGTACACTTTACGATGGGAAAAAAATTGTGCTTATGTTCGGAATATTATTGACTCCTCGAGTGTCAACTCAGCGGTCAGAGAAAAATAAACATTGCATTGACTAATTCCCTCACTGGAGACCTAAAACACGCGGGTTCAACGCCCTGCCAGCTGGACGTAACTGTCTTATGTAATTTTTACCCTGAGCTACTTGCATATCATCTGCTGCTACAATGAGTGACCAGTTGTACATGTGACAAGGTAGCGCGCAGTTAGCAGTGATTACTGACACGCATACAAGTGTTTCACAAGCTCTGAAACAGACACGCAAGATACTTATATATATATATATATATATATATATATATATATATATATATATATATATATATATATATATATATATATATACAGGATGTTTCTTAAATAGGGGGACAAACTCCGCATACGTGTTCCTCACGAAAAACTATGACGAAAACATATTTTGCACTTTTCACCTAAACGCAATGTTAGGGGAGTAATGGGCATCTGAACATCGAATTTTAAAACAGTATTTTCCAAAAATATCGGAAAATAATTGACATAAAAATACAATATTTTCAGCATCACTTAATGCTATTGGGATCGGCAAACCAACAGAAAATACTGGTTGAAACCTTCTGTCCTTATGAAAATAGCAGGGGTGGCTAACCTCTAATTGCATATAGCTTTTTTACCGTCCGGATTTTCGAACATCTGAAGATGGTTTATTGAGTAATATTACCTCTCTAACAAAAAAGGTCCTCTTGTCGCAATAGTCTAGGACTCATAGTTTTCTTTCAAATCAGAAATGAAGCTACAGTGATAGAGTTCCCGAAACAATGGTATCGTGAGTTAGAAGCATGTAGGTAACATTGAATGTGCAACATCAACAATTCAAGGAACACAACAAAATAAACACATGAACGCACTATTGCCTATGCTGTATGCTGTGTATCTTAGATGCAAAACACAGGACTTAGGAGCATTCTTAAATGACGATATGCAAAAAAAAAAAAGGTGGGTTGGATGGAAACCCATCACACGAAAAGGGATAGGTAGAAACTTCACTGAAACCTTTAAAACGCAAAGATCCTAATGTTGTGTTTTATTCGTCAAAATTAGTTTTACAGTACAAGTTTACCAGAAAGCCATCTTGTTTTTTGTACATTACACTTTATTCAAGAAAGAAAAATTAATGTGTTTTTTTTTTGTTTGAACTTTGGTATTTTATGAGCATTTATTTACACGCAAATACGAAGTTTTTGACTTCATGTGATGAATTTAACTGAGATATTAAAGTGCCCACATGTACTTAATATTTCCTAAAATTAATTCCAAATACTTTTATTCAGAACTTGATACATCAATTACAATTTTCAAGAGACTTTTCTTAAAATAATTATTAATGTTTTCAGTTTTCTTTAAGGGCGCGAGTTCATATTTTCGCTGTCTTTATATCAACTAGCAGTGCGCCCGCGGCTTTGCTCGCGTGTATTACTCAGAGCAGATAATTATTTACTTTACTTGAAAATCATCTTTGTATATCAGATAGGAAGTTCAGTCATCAAGTGTTAGGATGACAAATCTGCAATTTGAGTTAACCTTGCAGCAGGACAAGTAGCTATAGCTGTCCACGCGAAAGGCAGTCTTAAGTTTGTCCCTGCAACTAACAGCGACTTCGCCTGGACCTTATTTATAGTCACATCAATGTTGACGTTGTGAGGTAATTACATTTTCTTTATTGTAAGAGCGTAATAAAATGAAATACGTAGTTTACGTAGGATTAAGACTGGTTTATCCCGAGCTACAAACAACTGTGCTACATAACGTCAAAGTTATTGATGAAAATTAATTTTAAAAATGTAATATTAATTTCCTGAACTCATAGAGGTTGTACAACTACACGCCTCAGAAGAACTGTCAAATTAATCTCCTGTATAATTTATTTCTCGCTGATCATACTTGCTTTTTGGACCGTCTGCCTTGAAAATTTACAAACTAAGTTTTCTTCTCAATAATTAAGTTATCTTATAAAATAAAAAAACATTCATTACTTTTTTAGGAACTTAAATATGCATCATTCTGACGCGAACAACACCTCAATGTCTCTATTGGTAATGGTAAGTATCATCGGCTGGCAGAAAACAAATTTTATGCCTTTTTACTCATTTAGGTGTCGAGATTTTAAAAATCTTTATTACACATCTTAAATATTTGTATGAATACCCAAGTGAAGTGAAAATCACGACAATAGCCCTCTCATTCGAAGCAAAATTGATCATTTATTAAAAATCACTTATCACTCTTGTACAGTACTGAGAGTTCGAATTTTGATAAAGCTTAAAACCTTTTTTACAGCCATTTGCGTAATCATCATCCTGAAACAAAATCAAATTGAATAGTTCGATGGGTTCGATATGTATCGAAGATTTAGCTTAAAAAACATTCCAGGTCTTTTCACCTCCTCAGAGACTGAATTTTGAAATACCCATGCATCACATTTTAGACTACTTAACAGGTGTCTCTTGGACGTGAAAAACACGACTATAGCCCGTTGGGTTCAAGATATATCGACGATTTATTAAAAACCCATTTAATCACATTTCACCACTTTTTACATCCTTAGTTCGGGAATTCCGAAAATTCCTGAAATTACTTTCAAGTATTTGAGCTAGCATCAACCTTAAACAAAAATCACGTCGCTATATAAAAATCAATGGGATATTATATATATATATATATATATATATATATATATATATATATATAATTCGATTGCGAATCGAAAACACATTTTCCCCTTTTTTTCACCTCTTTGGAGTTGAATTCAGAAAATAAATTTTAATGTTATTTGGGATATTTACAAAAGCATAATTTTAAAACAAATAGCACTTCGATACCTCGATTGGTTCGATAGATATGGAGGAATAATCGAAAACACATTTAACATATTGTCACCTCCTTAATGAAATAATTTCGAAATATTTTGGAGACCTGTCATGGACATTTGTATACGTAACTTATTGAAGTAAAATCATGATGATAGTCAATTATGTTTCAGTGATATATATGATTCATAAAAAAAACATATTTTGCCCCTTTTACTTATAGGGAGTTAAAATAAACAAAAACCTAAAACTGCTTTTTGGGCATTTACGTAAGCAACATTTTGAGGTGAATTCCAACTCTCTATCCCGAAGGATTCGATAGATATCGATAGTTAATCGGAAACTTGTTTAAGGTCTTTTCGCCCACTTAAATGTAGAATTTCGAAAAATCATGAAATCGGCTAATATACTTTTTATGTATGTCCTAGTAAAGTAAAAATCAAGATGATAGGCCACCGGGTTCCAGCTCTATCGACGTTTCTTCGGAAATATATTTTACCCCTTTCACCCCTTTGAAGGTCGAATTTCTAATAATCCCTTCTTAGTGCTCGCCTACGATCTGAAGAGAAACCACACAAAAATTGCACGATTCTACTTTCAGTGGTTTGGGCTGTAGTTTTGATGTCAGTCAGTGCTCTTTTTTTTTACATAGAGATATTTTTAAATCGTAAAACGAACCAGATAATGTAAACCTGTTCTCTAGAGGTTTTCAAAATGTTATTTGAAATGTAGCCTAGTTGTTTCAAAACAAAACTATTGGGCTACTGAACCCAAGGAGAAGCCCCAGGTGACAATTCGTGGAGAAATACAAAGATACGATTAAATTTACACAAAGTTAAATGAAATATATTTTCAAAAACGAGCATACAATGTGTACCTAATAGACAGATGCCATTGTCAAAGTATATTTTACAAAGGTTAGGCATGAGAATGGAACTGTGGATTGAATTATTAAAAATATTAGGAAAAAAAGCATAACATTAAATCCAAGTTCAAAACACTCATTTACTAATAAGTAATTTAATAGAAAGAGTAAACAAGCTTCCATAACTTTACTAATTTCCAATCATATAAATATGTTGACAGTTGTCTCGATCCATTTTCACTTTAATCATCTTATAAAAATCAAGACACATAAATATTTAGTCTTTTAAACATTTTACCTGAATTGAACAAATTGTCCTCCTTCAACAACACAAAATATTACAAAGTACTCGAGTGAACAATCGAATGTCGTCTCAATATATTTCCTTAAGCAAATAATTGTTTATTACAAAGCGCAAAATACTAACCAATAAGGTGGTGAAGCAATAAGGTTAATTGATTATATACCAATATTTAATACAAAACTCGGACCTGATTCGAAGCAGTTACTAATACCATGAATGTTTCGAACAAACACGAGGTAAAATATAGTACAAATGGGCGCAAGGAGATGCATAACAGCGAGAGACAGTAATGCAAAGGAAAGGCTAGCGAACCATAATTACAGCAATAAATAACAAAAAGGAAAACCTGATGGGTTCAATAGATAAATAGTCTGCATGACGAGAAAAAGACCAAAAGGTTAAAAGGAGTAGACAAAATATTCCGCGATCGTTTTCCATGACAATGATGATAATGAATGGAGTTTATTAAATCTGGAATAAACATACAGACATTTACAGAAATTATATAACGTAGAAAAAACCACTACTCCACATGGTGGAGGGTTACCTAATTTTCCTCGCTGACCTGCAGTCTGATGGGAAAGAGGAGAAGTCTGTCACCCTTGCTGCCAGCTGTCCCAGTGAAGCCAGCCTACCTTCCTAGACCAGTCAGCTGAGCCGACCTAGGAGGGGAGGGGAAGAGGCAGATAGCAGTAGAGGAGCTAGGAGTGGAGGGGCAGATAGGGAAAAAGGGATAGGAAGGAGTGGGAGTCGATTAACTAGGCTCTCAGCTGAAGTAGTAGATAGAGTTGACGTCTGTAAGTTCGTACGAAGGCACGCACAGGATACACTACTTAAATTTAAACCAATTCCCATTAAGTTGATAATTGTATACTTTAAAACAACTTGGCTACATAGTAAATACTGTTTTGAAAACTTGTAAAAATTACTTTTTCGTGATTTGCTTCTACTCAGGATTTAAGATATAATAATATTAGAAAAACCAGCGAAAAAATTAATACTGGACCTTAACCACACCTTAATATTTTACGTAGAATAAAACAAATACAAGTAAATAGACTTTCGGTTTGACAATAATGGGAAATATTTATTATATACGTAGTTTGATAAAATTTACTAAAGTTAAACTACTAATTCATTCCTGTACCTATCTTAACATTGCATTACATTTAGGGGGAAAAGCCTTTTTAAATTAAATAAATTGAGGCATTCTTGTTTGAATGTACACGTATACAGTACAAATAAACTAGGGCAGCAAATGGCGTAGCCACAAGATCTCTCCCCTCTCACCAAGAAGATTCGTGTTCGATTTCCGGCGGGGACATGGGGTAAATTTTGATGGACGATGCCGTAAGTCAGCGATTTTGCTCAGAAATCTCCCGCTTCCCCAACGCATCCCCCCCTCCCCCAAAAAAAATAAATTCATCGTTTCGGAGCTCCGCCGAACTCACCTCATATCACTAGCGCTGAAACATTTTGTCTTTGTGTGTCTATATTATATATATTTACTAAATTATGTATGTGTGTGTATATATATATATATATATATATATATATATATATATATATACACACACACATAATACAAACACAGGTTGTCCAGAAAATGCACAATAAATGCGCCACGCCAATCCTTGGCTAAATTGGAGATGAAAATGTTAGTGGCGAAAAGTACGATGAAATTTTACGCGCACTATGTTGTAACATAGCTCTGTAGTTAGTACCCTCTTGCGCTCCACAGATATCTTATTTATTTTACTACTACTGTTCTGACCTGCATACAATGGATGTAGGTTCAAATCCCGAGCAGTCCAAAAATAGCCTAATTCTACGTTTACTGGACGTTACATAAAATAATTCTTGGACATGGAGCACAAGAGAGGACTTTCTCTTTGCTGCGTTGCAACATTGTGCACGCCGATAAATATATACTTATATACACACATCGCGGTTACTTTTTTACTGTTGGTGGTAACTTTGTGCCCCTTAGAGTATTTGTTTTAGGGTCATTTTGTACAAAAATTATTTTTTTAAGTGGATGGTTTTAATTTATAGCTTATAATTCCCAAATAGAGTTACTAATTTCTTACCCAAGAAGCCTAAAAATAAAACATTTTGAGTGTCACGAAGCTTACGATATACAGTATATTCCGGGAATAGACATTTGATGAGCACACACCGTGTAACACCCTGGGCTAAGTTAGTGGCAAACTGTTGTACAGTAGTTTTACATGCACAACATGGCAACTTAGCACGGAGTAAGCATTTCCGCCAGCGCTACAAAGATATCTCTACTACTATTGCTTTGACCATCATATCATGGATGCGGGTTAAAAATCCGCTCAATACAATTTTTACATTTACCCTACGTAACATACATAAAACAATATCCGTAGCACTAAACAAGCTTAGTAGTATACAATAGCCGGTTCGGAGACAGCGGCTGGCAGCAGGAGCGCTGTGGTGCCTTGACCTTGAACCCTGACCTTGAACACGCTCTAGAGGACACTGAAGGTTAACATTTTCAAAATATTTCACAAACATTCTCTAAAATTTCCTAAA
Organism: Medauroidea extradentata; assembly: GCA_003012365.1. Lineage (NCBI taxonomy): Eukaryota > Metazoa > Arthropoda > Insecta > Phasmatodea > Phasmatidae > Medauroidea > Medauroidea extradentata. Next base: position 33,447 of record PNEQ01070219.1, read on the forward strand.
ATTCCTTTCTCCACTTAAGAATTTAGCATTCATTCCTAAAAATTTACCTTTCTTCTCTCTCAAAAAATCAGCATGACCTCAATGTCTTCTCAAAGAGGCTTCATTACACATATTTCGTGCATCGCTGATAATCAATATTACAATAATAAAATAAGAACAACTAATAAAATGTAATTTTAAAAAAATAATTTTTAATGACTACAGGAAGTTTTATTTTTTTTTAAACTTATACTTGCATCTACAGTTTCAAAAAACCCTAAATAATCATAGTTAATAAATAAATTTTTAAAACTTATAATACCCTCGTGTTATTTCCCGTATTTCACCATCGAGTATATATCCTATCATTTACACAGCCATACCCGAGCGATTTCCGATAAATTCAATCAATTTAACAATTTTAATACTCACTTGCTCTACTCTCAGACATTGCAGACAGAACACGATGCCAACTGCTAACAGCAAAGAACTTACAATAGTTTTGTACATCCATGCAGATTTTACAGTGCCTTCCCCACTCACCACTATGCCTCTACGTAATTGGCGCAAGTGTCACTACTTGACGCAGCTCTCCTTCCACCCTTTCAGCACATGATTTGTGTAGTAACATGTTAAACGATAGAGAGACTTGGTAGTATTGAGGAGGGTAAAATTTTGTGTTATGCAAAAGTGATAAATGCTTTGGTATTACTCTATCAAAAAATAATGTTTTAAAAGTGTGATATTTTATTTTGTTTACTTTTAATTTATTACTGTAACTAAGATAATCATGTATAAAATGCAACAACTTATTAATATTATATTAATTTTTCACTTAAAAGTTAACATCTTTACAATTACAGTTCTATGCAATTCTCATGTAGAGGTACGATAAAATACCACTGTCTCTCAAGCTTCGCTCATGTGGTCAGAGATCAGTAGTAACTCGACCAATAGGAGTGCAGTATTACTTTCGTGACCATGCATGGCATTATTTTTTAAGTCAATGAAAACTTATACAAACATTTTGATAGTATATTCTCCTCGCTCTTGAGTTCTAAGAGGACTGCCACCTACTTTCCAGTAAGAAGAGTGTTCAAGGGTCTGGTTTGCACTGCGAAGGCCCAATTGATTATAACTATTTACTTGTTCAAATAAGTAATATTTCTTATTTATCCAGGTGTCTCTGAGTTTTTAAAGTCTTGGCTTAAAAATTTATGCAAAAATGAGATCAATAAACTAACATTAAAGGAGAAGAAGATCTTGTACTGGAAATGTTCTAACAGTACATAACTGTTTATGCACACAAGAGCATAATGTAGTTGTCTGACCATGTCAAAGTCAGAGAGAAGCTACATAGTGCAATGTCACCAGACATTATGTACTTGACTTTATGAATGTTTCTCTTGAGCTCACCTGTGCCATGTCCAGTAACAACTGGTCATGGCAAGAGAAGTGCAGGGCAAGTACTTTCGCATGGTGTCGTCGCATGACACTACCCGAATCTGTGTATAGGCCATTCGGAATAAAGTGAGCACTAAAGATTTAACCTTTGAAAAAAATCACTAGCCGTTACTGCATATACATCACCACTAACAAGAGTTACTTTACTGCTTGTATGGTTGGTAGCGATTTATTGTACGTAGTTCCGTGTATTTTCGTATTTTAATACAACATTAGTGAAAGAACATATGACGAACTCGACCTGTCTGCATTTAATACACTTCAAAATATTTACTTATGATCTTATTGACATTCATACATACATTATAATTAGACTTGACTGGCGTGAGAATTATGTGACGCTATCGCCAACCTCGAGTCGCAGTGGTCGATACAGCTTGCTCCGTGCTTCAGACAGTTCAAAACTCCACCAACAGGTGGCATCAGAGTTAGGTTCTCGCCGCCAAGTTGCATATTTGGTTGCATAATATGCGTGCGTTTGCCCGTTTTGAGTATATACACATTCAAAAGTATTGGAAATTACTTTGAGTATCATTGCCGAAATGATGTGAAACAATCGGTAATCTGTATATTA
>PNEQ01070220.1:0-13188 GCA_003012365.1 Medauroidea extradentata
TTTCACAAAGCAACATGATGTACAATTTCTTATTTTTCTATATAAAACTTGGCACAGTTATGGTACCTTAATGAGAACTATTTCAATTTGATCCTGATATAATGACAAGGAGAATGAATGGTCGCTAGACATAGTTATAAACAAATAAATAAATATATATATATATATATATATATACATATGGATTTGTGATGGTTAACACTGATGACTATTAAATATAATAAATAGTAGTTGTGGCCATATGGGCGTGTCACAAAATACTTGTAGTGCTTTTCATACGTATATTCACACAAACATAATTTGATATACAAACACTTGTGCCAACTGCTCACTACGAACAAGAACTACTAATTTACAGTGGTTTGCTTATAGTTGTAACCTTGAACGTACGAGGTACACTGAAAGAAAATTTTTGTAAGTGCTGTACCCTGCAAATTTATAGTGAGGGGTCACAGAACAGTTTTATTTGTTAACTACGTTTCTAGTAGTAAGCTTGCAACAAAGTTTTTTAGGTGATCATAAACATATTTGGCATAGAGTTGATACCAACAGAATATTTTGTAGCTGACAAAAATATTTTTGTCTGTGTATATAGTTAGTGCACCGTGACCCGCTAGTTAAAATAATTTGCTACTTTTGTTGAAAATCTTTCCGAACCTCTCAGCTTTCCTATGCATTCCTACTGTTTCATTGTACCCGGCGGTACTTCGTTGGCCTACGGTAGCATTGACCTCGCATATACAGAGTATTCGGTAATTACTGTTTACAATTACAATTAGTTAGTAGACGACGCGAAAACGTGTATTTATTGCCAGTGGAAACATGCAACGATGCGAAGTAGCAAGGACAAACGAACAGTAGTGCATATATTTGAATTCTGCGCGCTCCGAAGCGCCTGTCTGTTGTTGGAATCACAATGGTGCGACAGACGCGACGCGAAGGGAATTAAGCGATACTAGACATATCTCGTAACTGCGACACTAGTTAGTCTGCCAAGCGACAAATACTGAAGAAAAATATATTAAGTGTATCCTTGCCACTATATCCTCTCACACGACCAACGTACATGTTTTGAGCATTCCAATTTTTTTTTTCGTTTATTTTAATATATTTAATTACCTACTGGCGTTCCTAAACATGAAAATAACGTCACAATTTCACGTTTGCTTAGAAATGTTACGATTTGCTTATCACTGAAACAATAGTATGGTTTCAGTTACCCACGTCTGTTAAAATAGGGACAACAGTCCAGCTAGGTTGCCGATACTGATTGTTCCTATAACAATCTGTTATGTGGAAGGGGCAAAGAGCATATGTCTTCTACAGAACATATTGTTACTTCTAGAGAACAGATTGTTGTAGGAACATCGTATACAGTACTGACAAACAAACTGAACTGTTGTCCCTATTCTAACAGAAATGCGGTTACTACAACAATACTTTTCTTTCAAAAATATCTAGTAAAATTATTAAACGAAAATTCCTACCAACTCACTACGCAGTTTGACTAATATTTGACCACAAAGTTAAAATCCGTTTTTGAGCTATGTCACGCCCGCTACGCGAATATCATCGAAATAATTTATATTTGGAATTATGGCCCCGTCTGCCGTTTTTGTTGCGCTGTCGTCACAGAAACCTCAGCGCTGATTGCCTGACATCTGCTGTTGTTCGCGTCGTGGAACCCGCGTCGCGTCTGTCACGTAATTGTGAGTCCATCATAATGTTAGAAAGGTTGAGCTAGTGGAAACAAGGATAATTAGGGCTGTATGCATCTAGGAGGAGTGTAAGACACGACAAACCTTCGTTTCATATGTGCCAAGCGCCACATTTGAATTTCTAGGTACACGTTACAGCGCCGAAATACACGTGGTTAAACACGTGGCTTCTTTCTATTGGACCACGTGACGCTATTTGAAAGGGTGGTGAACTGATGAACGAATAACGTTTTGAAAACAACTGCGTTATGCACAACATTGTCGTTGGCGGTAAATGACAAATAGGGAAGATGTGAATCTGGACTGCATACAAGTAGTTCTCTATGTCTTTGGCTACGTCTATGTTAAACTCTGTACGTTACTTAAAAAAATACTGAAAATTTAATTTTATGTTTCTCTTCATTCCTGTATTCATCATTAAAAACCTGAAAACCGGTACCCAACATATCTAGAAATTAAATTTATTCAAAATTTTAATTTTATCAACAGACACAGAATTCTCGCTTTTAAAATAGTGTTTTAAATTAAACTTTTTAACAGGTGGTGCAAACGTTTTGAAGAACTTTGAAGGATTATATGTTCTAACAACGAATACGATAGTTAGAGTTGATGTTTTATCGCGGGAAAACTTGACTGTTTGCTGGGTTTCAAGACACGTTCAGCTTACCAGAAGATTACTGGCTTTACATTGTACTTGGAGCTGTTACCCTGTTTGACAGAGCCAATAAGAATCCCGATATTGTAATATTTGATGCCTGTTACTGGTCTGCAGGCAGCTACGTTGTGTCTGAAGTATATCACCGAATCATATTTGTTGTAAGAAACCACAATTTATTCACGGGTATGTTGACGCAAAACATTTTCGCTATATACCATCATCTCTAACGATAATGTATGCAATGTTACAGTAGAACTGCTCATAAAGTATGATAAAGGCAAGCAAATGTTGCTTTAAATTTGTCAGTTTCATGCTGTGAAATCTGACTGGAATTTCGTTGAAGAAGTTGCTTTGAACGGAAATATCTTTAAAAAAAAGGCGCTTATTGTTCTGTTACTTTCTTTACGAAGATTATCAAACCGAATAAAACTCGAAATTTCATTATGGAGATTTAATACAACTGCTGTAAGCAGTAGTGGGCCAATAATATATTATTTATCAAACTATTAATACTGCCGTCAGAATTTTATTGTCTTGTTTTCAATAAATCACTGAACATTAGACTTGCTATTACAGAAGTGCCGTTTATTAATGGTGTTCTGTGCCAAAAAATTCGAAATTTTATAATAGTACCGAACAGTGTAAAACTCTTGCACAATACGTTAATAGTAATTTCCGACAAATAATATGTTTTTCAGTGCCATAGTTTTCGTACATGCGCATGTTAAAGCAGCGATTTGACTACTTTCGCTACTTACCCGAAGAAAAACTATTCAAATGATAGGAAAAAAATAACGCAGAGAGGAAGTATTAAAATACCTTTGTGATTAACAAAAAAAATATATTGTTTTTATACAGAAGATTTTTTAAAATACGAACAACATATACCGGCGTGAAATTACAAAGGTGTCATTCTGTGGCCTAATAGGTTTACTTTATCTCTGAATTATTTCATTTGTATCTTTTGAATGGTTATCGCTTTGTGTAAGTAGCGAAAATTGTCAAATCACTATTTTCACATGCGCTTGTACGAAAACTGTGGAACCGAATAATATTTTATTTGTGGGAAGTTACTATTAATGCAATATATAAGAGGTGAATAGTGTTCCGTCAATTATAAAATTACAAATTTTTAGGCGCAGAGCAGTCTTATATCTTTGTTTGTTCACCTTCTAAGCGCGTTCCTATCATTCATCCGACAGCATTGAAACTTTAGTGAGTGGTTCTGCGTACGTCCGGGAAGATTTCTTGCAAAAAAAAAAAAACATACTTTGGGGGAAAACGGTAAACGGGGTACAAGGGCTGAACGGGGTTCCCAAAATCTAGTGAAACTCTTTTTAAATTTCAGAGTATTTATAAAACGACCCTGATCGTAATTTTGCACTGTTTGATAAATATTATCGCCTTAAATTGAAAACCCCGCGACCAGAGTTGCAGGGTACCAGAGATTGTTAGATACATTAAATTCTGATGTCGTGAGTTTCAGCCATTCACAACGTTGCGTTTCACCGTGAAGAGGCGTGTTATGGGAGCGGCTGTGAAGGTTGCGGCTTAGATCTAATATCTAACAATTAGCCTCGGTTATTCAAGGAGTGGTCTTGAGTACCAGGCCATGACGCGAAGGAAGAAGAGGCGGTAGTTAATAACGGAGATCTCTTAAATAAAAACTACTGTAATATTTTGCTGAAAAATGATACTGCGAATACCCCTATTAAAAATGAAATCTCAGTGTCTGTTCGATACAAAAACGATAAAACTATTGTACCGGATATAGATAATTTTCCACGATGATAACTTTTAAAATTTAATTTGAAAATGTATTTGTTTTTAACTGGTCCGTAAAATGAACATAATTTCGTTAATCCTATTCTGAAATTAGTTTTTAAAATTGCACATAATACAACATTTCATAAACGATTACCTTATTTATAAGCAGTCAAAACCATGAAATTGTGTGATGGTTTCCCAATTTTTTAGGGAAGTGTGATTCTAAAATAACTTTCAGAGCGCAATTAGTTTAACTGTAGTTATCCATTATACATTAACTTTAAAACATATCTGGATTTACTTTTCTTGAAGTTATAACTAAACAGAATAAAATAAACTCCATTATGATTTACAGTTACTATTCGTACTGCGGTGTTTTTTTGCCGGTTAGTGAGACCTCCAGTCAGTGTTGGAGTAAAATAATACTGATTGGTCTACTCACGTAAGAAAACCACTTCGCAAAAAAATATAGTTTGTGTTGTGAGAACAACAAAAATTTCATACATGCTCTTACATTTTTGAGAAAAATAAAAAGCTGGCCTTGTCACTTGTCGATGGTTGTAAGAAACTTTCGAACGAGCCTCCTTCAATTAATATGGGGTAAAACTAGCCTCATTTGGAAGAAACAACTAGCAGTTGGATATCTGTGTGGACTTGAAAAATTTCTGTTTTCCTTTAGGCAAGAGCAAGACGTCAATTTTAATTTGTATCACTTTCGCAATAGGGCCTTGTATCATTTGGCACGTCACGTAGGGCTCTGATCCAACTATGTGGTGTTTGCTGTTTCAGCAAGCAGCCAATGACAGCTTCTGCCTGCTTGAGTACACGTATTGTTGGAGACTGGTATAAAGTTCAACAATCCCGCGATGTTTTCCTGTCTCTCTCTATCTCAGGCTAGAGTGTACACTTGATGGTGTAGCCTAGTTCGCAGTCCTTGAACCTGCTAATACTTCATGACGTAACGTACTGATAATAACTTGGAATATTTAACTATGCAGAGTAAAAATTTTATGTTGGCATTATTCGTGAAAGTGTTCTCGGTCAGTTATTGGCTACATGGGACTACGTCGCTGTTTAGTGGTTAGGCTACTCGCCTCCCAACAGGCGTTCCGGGTTCAATTTCCGGCGGGGTAAGTCCCCGGATTTTCCGCATGTGGGTTACGTGAAGGACTCTCGTGTCCCCCGTCCGTGTATTCCGTCTCTGCTCAGGTCACCCCTAGAGATCTGCAAAAGTCGCGCTATTGCCTGGCAAACTAGACTGCAAGATATCACTGATAAAAGAGTATAGTTATAGGTACCATACTTCTGTTAAAATAGGGACATCAAAACAGTTCGGCTGTCGGTACTACTCTGGACAGTTCCTTCAACAATCTGTTTTGTAGAAGTTACCATATGGTTTGTAAAAGCAACAAGGCTCTTTGTTTCATCTACAAAACAGATTGTTGAAGGAACAGTTCATATTGTACCAACAACCAAACTGTTCTGTTGTCCATATTGTAACACAAGTTTGGTATCTACAACTATAATCTTTTCCCAGTGATTGCACGCTCTCTGGATGCCTTCCACTGGCCTATGATGTCGTAGGAACTATTTGGGCCTATAATAACAAGTACCACGGTGTTGTGACCAGTCGCTTGAAAAGCTGTCAGATACGCACATGACATCATAAATAACTGATGCATAGATACAGGGAAAGTTCACGGCTTCACTGACATATAGGCTAGCCTCCAAGAACACCCGTGTATTCAAACAAACACCATATGCTCGATGTCTACTCGCTGACACTGTGACATCACGTGACTATTCCTGCGTTAACTGTTTATTATTGGCTAGGCTCCTTCCAGGAGGTGTCGAATTATACTAAGGCCAGTTTGCGAAAGTGGCACGAACCTTATACTTGTTTGAATTCTCGCGAGTGCTTAATTGAAAGCGCGAATTTTTCACGTCTCCACTGATGTCAAATGAAATCACAGACTTTGCTCTAGTAGGCTCGATTTCATCTAAGTTGGGTAAAATTTGACAGCAGCATATGGACAACAGTATTTAATATTTTGTGATTTGTGAAACATTGCAAGGCATATTTGGTTCTAAAATGAGACCGAGATGTCCATTTCATAATTTGTACTGTAAATGTTGTCTTTCATTGTGCAACAAATCACAAAATATTAAATATTATTGCCCATGAGTAGCTGTCAAATATTACCAAACTTATATGTAATATACGTTTATACCAGAGAAGTCTAATCTGTCAGCAAACAATAAAGCGAATTTGGCATGCATCTCGTCAGGAAAGGCAGACGCCTACAAGCTTGCAGGTAGAATGTATGCATCTTGGGGTGTGGTACCCAGCTCTCAGGTTGCTTGACTTCATACCTGTAAGCTACGTGAAGGTCTTCTGCCAGACTGGTTATTGCGAGCTATGGAAGATTATCTATTGGTCGGACCTCTATCTTACGTGATGGCGCTCAGCTACTGTTTGGTAAATGACTTCCCGCCATTTTGCATCGAGCGAGGTGGCACAATGGTTACAGGTTATACCCGCATTCGGAAGGACCTGGGTTCGACCCCCTGCTCCGGCCATACTGATTTCAGTTTTCCATGGTTCCCGAAATGGCTCCACGCGAATGCTGGGATGGTTCCTTAACAAGGGACTTGGCTGACTTTTCTTCCAGCTGCTGTCATTGTACCAAGTTGTTTGTTATCGTCTATAGTGACCTCGCTGTCCACCTGACGTAAAGCTGACTTATCTTACCCCCTATTTTGCTATATGATGGATAGTGCGGCATGAGTTTGTCTTACATGTGATAATTTAGCTTTTTCACTGTTAGACATTCTGTGATGCTACATCTTCGAAATTGAGGTTACAATTTCTTATCTAATAATTAGGGACTCCAGAGTTTGGTTAAAATATTTCTGAACTACTTTGTTTCAATGCCACACGTCACACCTACAACTCTGCTTCGTGGTGAGTGATTAGATGATTTTAACATTCATGAGTCTTGAGATTTAGCAGCAAATCACAGACGTGTGATGTCTCGGTAGCCATAACCTCATTGGCACAGTCAAATGGGCGACACCTACACACACAGCCAATGAGCATGAAGCTGAGCAGTAGATGGACATGTAAGGCACTGAAGCAACGTGATGCGAAAACTTGCTGTCTTTACCAACTCCACAAGGTGCATCATGCTTAGAGATGATGGTTTATCGCGGGAAAACTTGACTATTTGCTAGGCTTCAACATACGTTCAGCTTATCAAAAGATTACTGGCTTTTCCTTGTACGTGGAGCTACTGCCCTATTTGACTGAGCCAATAAGAGTGCCGCTATTTTAATATTTGATGCATGTTATTGGTCTGCAGACAGCTACGTTGTGTCAGTGTTTTCAAGGCTATGTTGACACAAAACATTTTCGCGATATACCATCATCTCTAATCATGCTGTAGTGCTTTGAAGATTATTGTTGCACAGAATTCTTCTGCGATTTTCCTATCTAGTCATGAACCAACGTCATTCTAGCTTCGAGAGTGTGACCTTGACCACCAAGAAAGTTCCTTGGGACATGGCCTTCTTGCGAGATATGAAAGAGCTAGGAGGCTACAGGTTACCTCGTTGTCCTCCTGGAGTCCACATTCTTCAGCTCTGCTCTGACCTTGTATGTCGGCGCGAACAATGCGCCGCAACACAATACTCTCTTAACTGACCAATTCTTTTTTATCCTGAGAAGATGAGGATACGGATGAGGGTCTTTTCATTCGTCATCAGTCAACATAGTGTGCAATCTAGAGGCGTTTATGAACATCCACACGTGGAGTAGGGTAGGTTATCTCAGTGTCGTGACCAGGTTTTATCGATCTCCAGGAAGGGTTTCAAGATGGCAGGAGTAAAAAAAACCAACATTATTCTTACGCACTAAATACTTTGCTAAATACTACGTACGCGGTAAATTCTTAAGAGAAGTTTTTTTTACGTGATACAGCTTAACTTATTTATATATATTTCGGTTATATACGAAATTAACACACACTTGGAACTACGCTCCAATAATTTAAAAAAATAATTTAACTCTGAATCGTTCAAAAGTCTATGTTTTGCATTATTTTATATGCATATATAATATGCATCAATGGTTTGGAACTACATTACTTCATCAGCAGGTTTTCCAAATTTTCGTCAAGGTTCACTCAACACTCCTTATTTTCAAATATTATTGCTGTTTCAATGCTCAAGTCAAAAAAATTTCCTAGTACGTGGGATTGGGTAGAAATACTTAATCTGTTCCATCTTAAGTATTTTATTCTGCTAATGAATTTATGTTGGTTTTTTAACGTTGGTCCAACATAAACATTCATAGCAAATGCCAACCGTAAGATGACTTTTGTTTCCAACGTTTTACCAATTTATTAAAATTTTAAAAATTATTTCCCATTCAATTTTAAAGTCTAGAAAAATCTTCATAGCAGATACGACTAGGTAGGGATACACTCCAATTTCATTTTAAATATTCTTTTCCTGTTGGTGAAGCTATGTTGAACCGACAAACACGTTTACACAAAATGCCAATATTATGTTAACCAACTTGTTACCAATTCTCAACCAACCGTTTTAAAGTTTCGAAAACTTTCTTCTAGCCAATGAGATTAGGTAGAAAAACTTCACACTTCCCATTGTAAATATTTATTTTGTGTAAATAACAATACTTTTGTTTTTTTAACTTTGGCCCAACTCAAACTTTTAGACTTATGCCAAAGGCCAACTAAATGATTACCATATGTTCGTCAGTGTTAAACCATTTATTCAAAAGTTTCAAAAATTCTTTATCACTGTATTGATAATACTTTCCGATCAAGATTTTTATTTTATTGATAGTGCTGTGTAATTTCACAAATTGACGCTTTTTAACACGGAAGTTTGAATATTTCGTTGCGTCACCTTATAACTATTCATGTGTTACAACACAATTTATACCCAACGGTTCCAACTGATTTCCTAACGTTAGCCCCACGTATGATTGGTTTGTATACATATACAGGTAGCTGTGTTGCCACATTGTGTACAAAAGATGTTATGTTGCCACTAACATTTGCATCTTCAATTTAGCCTAGGATTTGATTGCGTGTTTATTAGACGGCCGTTTCTCTCAGTCTGTTTGAATAGCTTTTTGTGTATATTTTTACGCACGTAGAGGAGTTTCTTATGTCACAAATTATTTTAACGTTTCCGCTGTAGCTAGTTTTCGTGAAAATAAATTTGCCCCACTTTGTTTCAGTGTCTTACGTGCACACCTGCAGCTCAACGTCTTGACTATTGACAGAGTGTTTTTGTGCAGAGTTGTTATTCATTTGACTGTGCCAATCAGTACACTGATAACTGCCACACATCACGTCTGTGATTTGCGGGTTTAACCTTCACATGCTGGGTGTTACGGCATCCAATCACTGACCACAAAGCAGAGATGCAGGTGCGCACGTAAGACACTGAAACAAAGTGCTGCAAAACGATGTTCAGAACCAAAATAATTTTGTACCAACTTCTTTCAGTGCCTTACTTGCACATCTGCAGCTCTGATTTGTAGTCAGTGATTGTATGTTTTAACTCTCAGTGTCTTAGAGTTCTTCCTGCAAATCAGAGACATGTGGTGATGCAGTAACCTATTTCTTATTGGTACAGCCAAATTATCGACTTATCTGCTCAGACATGCTGCCAATCGCCTCAAAACCAAGTCCAGATGTTCATGTAAGGCATTGAAACAAGTTGGTACAAAATTCCTTTCCCTAAAAGTCAGTGTAGTATGCAGTTGTCAGCACTGGGTGGTTGTGTGCGAGGTGGCTCGACTACTGACGCAAGTCGGGGCGTGGAGGTCAGTGTGTCAGGCCAGCAGAAGCAGGGGTTTGTTCTCACTCCACTCCAGGAGCCAACAGTGGCCAAGGTCAGCTAGAAATAGCCACCACACTCTGCTAGTGCTGTATGTGCTTCTTTGAACCACAGCCCCGCCGTCTGCATAATGCGCAACTCGTCACAAGTCAACCCCTTCATACATCTTGTGTGCATGTATGTTGCACAGCTGTTCATTCATTCTCTTTGCCCATCAAACACGTGCAGCACACGTCATACTGGAGCAGACGCATAATCGTTACTACTGACCCTGCTGGTTTGCTGTGTATTTGATATAGAGGCTAAACTTCGCAGAACTGTACACATTATAGAAATCATTATTTCATTAGTTTTGTTAAGAGACAAGAAGCATTTAAGAGGACGGCAAAAACGTACGTTATACTTTAGTGTCACTTCTATTATTAGACGACATCCATTTTGAGTCACCTTAGACCACTGCCAGCCAGTAATTAACAAGAAAATAATATGTTGAGATATGTGCTACTCGCTTGTACGTTTAGAAAGCAATATATAGGGACCCCTGTTTTTCACGAAAAGTGTTTTGACCGAGTTTGTTTGAACGCTTTACTTGCACATCAGCAATTCTGTTTCGCAGGGGTGCCCATCCCCACAGAAAGTATGACGCACCCCCTCCCCCCAGCGAATGTTGTAAGAAAGTTCGCATATACAATAATTTTGCCGACAACTAGCGTTAAATGCGGGGGGTCCGGGGCCCTGCCCCGGGAAAATTTCGATTTTTAGGTACAAAATGGTGCTATTTAAGCACATTTTGAGCCTAAAGAAAAATATACAGCAGGCAGAAATGAAAATGTAATATTTTTATAGATATCCTTTTATTTCGGAAAACAATTTTCACAAAGTTATCTTTATGAAACCCGAAACCTTGTACCCTTTCTTGTTCTGGCAACACCAATTATTGGGGGCCTGGGAAACGCCGACTGCCAGTTTATGGCCATTAAGGTAAGCACAACTAGCCTAACCACAATTGTTGGTTATCCAACCAACTCGTCCTCTGCTTTACCACAGACAATTGAGTTCTACTGTGTATTAGCATTAAATATACCATAGAAATTAAAAAAATATATTTGTAAAAATGTTGCACTGCTAAATCTTACAATTTTCTGATTTCAGTTACACCGCAAAGCATATAATTTACTTAAAAATTGTGAGTTTTCAATGCCAGCCATTGCTATTTGGCATGTAAAAGACATGTGCAGTAATCATATAATATTTCCTTGACTAACCACCTCTACATTTCCGGTGCTAGCGCACCAAACATCCAACCGACAGATAAATGCATCGAAACTCACTCTATTGTAAAGCTTTTATATTTCATGCCCTCGCCCGCCAGTACTACGGGACAGCAAATAACACGAAAAACTATTTGTTCATGCTTCTTACACCTTAATAGATTAAATTTCATCAAGTACTTTCCTAGCTCAACAAATACAATCTTAGTCGAATTTAATACCAATAAGGATTTCCAATCCAGGAGTTCGGGTTCGACCCCCGGCGAAGTCATCAAGTCCCTTTATTTTCCCCTGTTCCGAACGATAAATTTATGGCCTTAAGAAAGAACAGCTGCATGGTACATGATAACTTTACTATGCCTGCAAAAGTTGGACCTAAAGAAAAGCGAATAAAAATTTACTTTAAAAAATGTAATAAATTAATTATGATTAACTAATTAACAAGTGCACATTACTGATTGATTTGTGTAAATGGATAGGTGTGACAAGTATCTTAATGAAAACTAATGTAGAACATGTAAAATAAAAGTTTCATTACTGATTTACTACCGTATTCATATAAAATATTTATGATTCTAGTTGTTAAAAATAATAGCACTTAGAAATTCAATGAAAAAACGTCTTCTCAACTTTAAGCGATGTAGCAACAACGTGCGCCATAAGCCCTATAATGCAATCTTATGAGTGAGGTAACTATGACATGCATTATTTTCGTAATCCTATCTTTTTATGCACGGAGTATATCGGTGACTGTATAACTTTATGACGAAACCGGCTGTATAAAATATCAACGAATCTCAATCGAGTGATTTCATATTGTCATGTGCAGCTATTGTGTGAAAACCTCTGTTAAATATGTAAACCCAGCAACCAGCGGCACAGCACTATTCCCACACGTGAAAATTCTGAGGATCAAACTCGGATAGCCTTCGCTGCGCCTGCTACACCAACCCAGTCCCCGGAAAATAATCTGAGAAAATTTGTACCGTCATTTGTACAGCCGAGTACTGATTGATGATCTTGTTAATTAACTTACCTCTCATATTTTCTTTCCGATGTATTTATTTCTTGGAACATGTCTTCTAGACTTATGGCTTCCAGCTATCACCATCGCATTTCTCAAACTGATTTATTTTGTATTTGATAGCCGAATTATTTTAAGTTTTGTAGGCATTGCTTTTTCCTGCAATGTTCCGACCACTTGTCCTGTCTTACTATTCCATAGCACAATAGTTCTAACACCTGTATTTCACAAAAATACCGGCACTGCTAACTCTCCTTGAAATATTAAAACACTATTGGAGAAATCTGTATCCCCACAAGATACTGACAACTCAAAACAATCGACATTCACGCTCACATGAACTGTACGTGACTTGCGGAAACCTCTCTAGACATGCGTGTGGAGTTGAGACAGAGCTGGCCATTTATTGTAAAACAAGGGGTTGGCAATTACTCGGCCACATTCCTCGCAGAGAGAGAGAGAGAGATGTAGAGTCTGATCACCGTTATATAGGTACTGATAGACATATGCATGTCACGCGGGTAGGCGCGCCGTGCCGGAGCGAAGTTTTGTTTTAGGAGGGAGGGAGGGGGGCAAAGACTCGTGTGTTTTGCGAATATGCACATGCCCCAAAATACCGGGGTGTGGAGGTCCTCCCCCCGGAAAACTTTGAATTTTAAAGTACAAAATTGTGCAGTGTAGATGTTTCTGAACAGAAATATTGAGTATAAAGCAGCAATCACAACAAAAACAATTTTTTTTTAATAAAGTTACAAATGTATTGCATATACCCTAAAAATGTGTGTGGGGGAGGGGGACACATACTTTGCCTCCCACAGAAATGTGTTGGGGGGGGGGGGGAGCTCAACCACCAGCTCCGGGGTTACTGCACATGGC